>JANJXV010000455.1:600000-789013 GCA_024803745.1 Megascapheus bottae
CATACAATGGAGGTGTGTGAAGTCACAGAATGGAAGTGTGTGAATTCATAGAATGGAGGTGTGTGAAGTCATAGAATGGAGGTGTGTGAAGTCACAGAATGGAGGTGTGTGAAGTAACAGAATGGAGGTGTGTGAAGTCACAGAATGGAAGTGGGTGAACTCACAATGGAGGAGTGTGAAGTCATAGAAGGGAATTGTGTGAAGTCAGAAGGGTGGTGTGTGAAGTCATAGAATGGAGATGTGTGAACTCAGAATGGAGGTGTGGGTAGTCACAGAATGGAGGTTTGTGAAGTCATAGAATGGAGGTGTGTGAGGTCATAGAATGGATGTTTCTGAAGTAAGAATGAAGGTGTGTGAAGTCCTAGAATGGAGGTGTGTGAAGTCATAGAATGGAGGTGTGTGAAGTCAGAGAATGGAGGTGTGTGAAGTCAGAATGGAGGTGTGAAGTCATAGAATAGAGGTGGATGAAGTCATAGAAAGGAGTTGTGGGAAGTCATAGAATAGAGTAGTGTGAAGTCATAGAATGGAGGTGAGTGAAGTCACAGATTCGAGGTCTGTGAAGTCATAGAATGGAGCTGTGTGATGCCAGAATTGAGGAGTGTGAAGTCCTAGAATGGACGTGTGTGAACTCATAGAATGGAGGTGTGTGACGTCACAATGGAAGTGTGTGAAGTCACAGAATGGAGGTGTGTGAAGTCATATATTGGAGGTGTGTGAAGTCAGAATGGAGGTGTGTGAAGTCACAGAGTGGAGGTGTGTGAACTCAGAATGGAGGTGTTTGAAGTCATAGATGGAGGTGTGTGAAGTCACAGTATGGAGGTGTGTGAAATCATAGAATGGAATTTTGTGAATTCACAGAATGGAGCTGTGTGAAGTCAGAATGGAGGAGTGTGAAGTCATAGAATGGAGGTGTGTGAAGTCAGAATGGAGGTGTGTGAACTCATAGATTGGACGTGTGTGAAGTCACAATGGAGGTGTGTGAAGACATAGAATTGAGGTGTGGGAAGTCACAGAATGGAGGTGTGTGAAGTCATAGAATGGAGGTGTGTGAAGTCATAGAATGGAGGTGTGTGAAGTCATAGAATGGATGTTTCTTAAGTAAGAATGAAGGTGTGTGAAGTCATAGAATGGAGGTGTGTGAAGTCAAAATGGTGGTGTGTGAACTCAGAGAATGGAGGTGTGTGAAGTCACAGAATGTAGGTGTGTGAAGTCAGAATGGAGGTGTGAAGTCATAGAATGGGGGTGGGTGAAGTCATGGAAAGGAGGTGTGGGAAGTCATAGAATGGAGAAGTGTGAAGTCATAGAGTGGAGATGAGTGAAGTCACATATTCAAAGTCTGTGAAGTCATAGAATGGAGGTTTGTGAAGTCAGAAGGGAGGTGTGTGAACTCATAGAATGGAGGTGTGTGAAGGCACAATGGAGGTGTATGAAGTCATAGAATGGAGGTATTTGAAGTCAGAATGGAGGTGTGTGAACTCATAGAATGGAGGTGTCTGAAGTCATAGAATGGATGTTGCTGAAGTAAGAATGAAGGTGTGTGAACTCATAGAATGGAGGTGTATGAACTCATAGAATGGAGGTGTGTGAATTCATGGAACGGAGGTGTGAGAAGTCAAAGAATGGAGGTGTATGATGTCAAACAATGGAAGTGTGTGAAGTCATAGAATGGAGGTGTGTGAAGTCTTAGAATGGAGGTGTATGAAGTCATAGAATGGAGGTGTGTGAAGTCACAGAAGGGAGGTGTGTGAAGTCACAGAATGGAGGTCTGTAAATTCACAGAATGGAGGTGTGTGAAGGCACAGAATGGAGGGGTGTGAAGTCAAAGAATGGAAGTGGGTGAACTCACAATGGAGGTGTGTGAAGTCACAGAATGGAGGTGTGTGAATTCATAGAAGGGAGGTGTGTGAAGTCATAGAATGGAGGTGTGTGAAGTCACAGAATGGAAGTGTGTGAAGTCAAAATGGAGGTCTCTGAAGTCAGAGAATGGAGGTGTGTGAAGTCAATGAATGGACTTGTGTGAAGTCAAAATTGTGGTGTGTGAAGTCAAAGAATGGATGTGTGTGAAGTCACAGAATGGAGGTGTGTGAAGTCAAAATGGAGGGGTGTGAAGTCAAAGAATGGATGTGTTTGAAGTCATAGAATGGAGGTGTATGACGTCATGGAATGGAGGTTTGTGAAGTCAAACATTGGAAGTGTGTCACAGAATGGAGGTGTGTGAAGTCAGAATGGAGGTGTGAAGTCATAGAATGGGGGTGGGTGAAGTCATGGAAAGGAGGTGTGGGAAGTTATAGAATGGAGAAGTGTGAAGTCATAGAGCGGAGGTGAGTGAAGTCACATATTCAAAGTCTGTGAAGTCATAGAATGGAGGGTTGTGAAGTCAGAATGGAGGTGTGTGAACTCATAGAATGGAGGTGTGTGAAGTCGCAATGGAGGTGTGTGAAGTCATAGAATGGAGGTATTTGAAGTCACAGAATGGAGGTGTGTGAAGTCATAGAATGGAGGTGTGTGAAGTCAGAATGGAGGTGTGTGAAGTCACAGAATGGAGGTGTGTGAAGTCACAGAATGGAGGTATGTGAAGTCAGGGAATGGAGGTGTGTGAAGTCAGGGAATGGAGGTGTGTGAACTCAGAATGAAGGTGTCTGAAGTCACAGAAAGGAGGTGTGTGAAGTCTTAGAATGGAAGTGTGTGAAGTCATAGAATGGAAGTGTGTGAAGTCATAGAATGGAGGTGTGTGAAGAAAGAATGGAGGTGTGTGAAGTCAGAGAATGGAGGTGTTTGAAGTCATAGAATGGAGGTGTGTGAAGTCACAGAATGGAGGTGTGTGAACTCAGAATGGAGGCGTGAGAAGTCATAGAATGGAGGTGTGTGAAGTCATAGAATGGAAGTGTGTGAAGTCATAGAATTGAGGTTTGTGAAGTAAGAATGGAGGTGTGTGAAGTCACCGAATGGAGTTGTGTGAACTCAGAATGGAGGTGTGTGAATTCACAGAATGGAGGTTTGTGAAGGCATAGAATGGAGTTGTGTGAGGACATAGAATGGATGTTTCTGAAGTAAGAATGAAGGTGTGTGAAGTCATAGAATGGAGGTGTGTGAAGTCATAAAATGAAGGTGTGTGAAGTCAAAGAATGGAGGTATCTGAAGTCAGAATGGAGGTGTGAAGTCACCTAATAGAGGTGGGTGAAGTCATAGAAAAGAGGTGTGGGAAGTCATAGAATGGAGCAGTGTGAAGTCATAGAGTGGAGGTGAGTGAAGTCACAGATTCGAGGTCTGTGAAGTCATAGAATAGAGGTGTGTGAAGTCAGAATGGAGATGTGTGAAGTCATAGAATGGAGGTATGTTAACTCATAGAATGGAGGTTTGAGATGTCACAATGGAAGTGTGTGAAGTCACAGAATGGAGGTGTGTGAAGTCATACATTGGTGTGTGAGGTCAGAATGGAGGTGTGTGAAGTCACACAATGGAGGTGTGTGAACGCAGATTGGAGGTGTGTGAAGTCATGGATGGAGGTGTGTGAAGTCATAGTATGGAGTTGTGTGAAATCATAGAATGGAGTTTTGTTAATTCACAGAATGGAGGAGTGTGAAGTCAGAATGGCGAAGTGTGAAGTCATAGAATGGAGGTGTGTGAAGTCATAGAATGGATGTTTCTGAAGTAAGAATGAAGGTGTGTGAAGTCATAGAATGGAAGTGTGTGAAGTCACAGAATGGAGGTGTGTGACTTCATAGAATGGAGCTGTGTGAATCCAGAATGGAGGTGTGTGAAGTGATAGAATGGAGGTGTGTGCAGTCATAAAATAGATGTTTCTGAAGTAGGAATGAAGGTGCGTGAAGTCATAGAATGGAGGTGTGTGAAGTCAAAATGGAGGTTTGTGAACTCAAAGTATGGAGGTGTGTGAAGTCATGGAATGGAGGTGTGTGAAGTCCAGGAAGGGAGGTGTGTGAAGTCATAGAATGGAGGGGTGTGAAGTCACATAATGGAGGTGTGTGAAGTCACAGAATGGAGGTGTGTGAAGTCACAGAATGGAAGTGGGTGAACTCACAATGGAGGTGTGTGAAGTCACAGAATGGAGGTGTGTGAATTCATAGAAGGGAGGTGTGTGAAGTCATAGAATGGAGGTGTGTGAAGTCACAGAATGGAAGTGTGTGAAGTCAAAATGGAGGTCTCTGAAGTCAGAGAATGGAGGTGTGTGAAGTCAATGAATGGACTTGTGTGAAGTCAAAATTGTGGTGTGTGAAGTCAAAGAATGGATGTGTGTGAAGTCACAGAATGGAGGTGTGTGAAGTCAAAATGGAGGGGTGTGAAGTCAAAGAATGGATGTGTTTGAAGTCATAGAATGGAGGTGTATGACGTCATGGAATGGAGGTTTGTGAAGTCAAACATTGGAAGTGTGTCACAGAATGGAGGTGTGTGAAGTCAGAATGGAGGTGTGAAGTCATAGAATGGGGGTGGGTGAAGTCATGGAAAGGAGGTGTGGGAAGTTATAGAATGGAGAAGTGTGAAGTCATAGAGCGGAGGTGAGTGAAGTCACATATTCAAAGTCTGTGAAGTCATAGAATGGAGGGTTGTGAAGTAGAATGGAGGTGTGTGAACTCATAGAATGGAGGTGTGTGAAGTCGCAATGGAGGTGTGTGAAGTCATAGAATGGAGGTATTTGAAGTCACAGAATGGAGGTGTGTGAAGTCATAGAATGGAGGTGTGTGAAGTCAGAATGGAGGTGTGTGAAGTCACAGAATGGAGGTGTGTGAAGTCACAGAATGGAGGTATGTGAAGTCAGGGAATGGAGGTGTGTGAAGTCACAGAATGGAGGTGTGTGAACTCAGAATGAAGGTGTCTGAAGTCACAGAAAGGAGGTCTGTGAAGTCCTAGAATGGAAGTGTGTGAAGTCATAGAATGGAGGTGTGTGAAGAAAGAATGGAGGTGTGTGAAGTCAGAGAATGGAGGTGTTTGAAGTCATAGAATGGAGGTGTGTGAAGTCATAGAATGGAGGTGTGTGAAGTCACAGAATGGAGGTGTGTGAACTCAGAATGGAGGCGTGAGAAGTCACAGAATGGAGGTGTGTGAAGTCTTAGAATGGAAGTGTGTGAAGTCATAGAATGGAGGTTTGTGAAGAAAGAATGGAGGTGTGTGAAGTCACCGAATGGAGTTGTGTGAACTCAGAATGGAGGTGTGTGAAGTCACAGCATGGAGGTGTGTGAAGTCAGAATGGAGATGTGTGAAGTCATAGAATGGATGTGTGTGAAGTCACAATGAAGGTGTGTGAACTCATAGAATGGAGGTGGGTGAAGTCACAATGCAGGTGTGTGAAGTCATAGAATGGAGTTGTGTGAACTCAGAAAGGAGGTGTGTGAAGTCACAGAATAGAGGTGTGTGAAGTCATACAATGGAGGTGTGTGAAGTCACAGAATGGAAGTGTGTGAATTCATAGAATGGAGGTGTGTGAAGTCATAGAATGGAGGTGTGTGAAGTCACCGAATGGAGGTGTGTGAAGTAACAGAATGGAGGTGTGTGAAGTCACAGAATGGAAGTGGGTGAACTCACAATGGAGGTGTGTGAAGTCACAGAAGGGAATTGTGTGAAGTCAGAAGGGAGGTGTGTGAAGTCACAGAATGGAGATGTGTGAACTCAGAATGGAGGTGTGGGAAGTCACAGAATGGAGGTTTGTGAAGTCATAGAATGGAGGTGTGTGAGGTCATAGAATGGATGTTTCTGAAGTAAGAATGAAGGTGTGTGAAGTCATAGAATGGAGGTGTGTGAAGTCATAGAATGGAGGTGTGTGAAGTCAGAGAATGGAGGTGTGTGAAGTCAGAATGGAGGTGTGAAGTCATAGAATAGAGGTGGATGAAGTCATAGAAAGGAGTTGTTGGAAGTCATAGAATAGAGTAGTGTGAAGTCATAGAATGGAGGTGAGTGAAGTCACAGATTCGAGGTCTGTGAAGTCATAGAATGGAGCTGTGTGATGCCAGAATTGAGGAGTGTGAAGTCCTAGAATGGACGTGTGTGAACTCATAGAATGGAGGTGTGTGACGTCACAATGGAAGTGTGTGAAGTCACAGAATGGAGGTGTGTGAAGTCATATATTGGAGGTGTGTGAAGTCAGAATGGAGGTGTGTGAAGTCACAGAGTGGAGGTGTGTGAACTCAGAATGGAGGTGTTTGAAGTCATAGATGGAGGTGTGTGAAGTCACAGTATGGAGGTGTGTGAAATCATAGAATGGAATTTTGTGAATTCACAGAATGGAGCTGTGTGAAGTCAGAATGGAGGAGTGTGAAGTCATAGAATGGAGGTGTGTGAAGTCAGAATGGAGGTGTGTGAACTCATAGATTGGACGTGTGTGTAGTCACACTGGAGGTGTGTGAAGACATAGAATTGAGGTGTGTGAAGTCACAGAATGGAGGTGTGTGAAGTCATAGAATGGAGGTGTGTGAAGTCATAGAATGGAGGTGTGTGAAGTCATAGAATGGATGTTTCTTAAGGAAGAATGAAAGTGTGTGAAGTCATAGAATGGAGGTGTGTGAAGTCAAAATGGTGGTGTGTGAACTCAGAGAATGGAGGTGTGTGAAGTCACAGAATGTAGGTGTGTGAAGTCAGAATGGAGGTGTGAAGTCATAGAATGGGGGTGGGTGAAGTCATGGAAAGGAGGTGTGGGAAGTCATAGAATGGAGAAGTGTGAAGTCATAGAGTGGAGATGAGTGAAGTCACATATTCAAAGTCTGTGAAGTCATAGAATGGAGGTTTGTGAAGTCAGAAGGGAGGTGTGTGAACTCATAGAATGGAGGTGTGTGAAGGCACAATGGAGGTGTGTGAAGTCATAGAATGGAGGTATTTGAAGTCAGAATGGAGGTGTGTGAACTCATAGAATGGAGGTGTCTGAAGTCATAGAATGGATGTTGCTGAAGTAAGAATGAAGGTGTGTGAACTCATAGAATGGAGGTGTATGAACTCATAGAATGGAGGTGTGTGAATTCATGGAACGGAGGTGTGAGAAGTCAAAGAATGGAGGTGTATGATGTCAAACAATGGAAGTGTGTGAAGTCATAGAATGGAGGTGTGTGAAGTCATAGAATGGAGGTGTATGAAGTCATAGAATGGAGGTGTGTGAAGTCACAGAAGGGATGTGTGTGAAGTCACAGAATGGAGGTCTGTAAATTCACAGAATGGAGGTGTGTGAAGGCACAGAATGGAGGGGTGTGAAGTCAAAGAATGGAGGAATGTGAAGTCACAGAATGGAGATGTGTGAAGTGAGAATACAGGTGTGCGAAGTCATAGAATGGAGGTGTGTGAAGCCAGAATGGAGCTGTGTGAACTCATAGAATGGAGGTGTGTGAAGTCACAATGGAGATGAGTGAAGTCATAGAATGGTGGTTTTTGAAGTCACAGAATGGAGGTGTGTGAAGTCATAGAATGGAGGTGTGTGAAGTTAGATTAGAGGTATGTGAAGTCACAAAATGGAGGTGTGTCAACTCAGAAATGAGGTATGTGAAGTCATAGAATGGAGGTGTGTGAAGTCACAGAATGGAAGTGGGTGAACTCAAAATGGAGGTGTGTGAAGTCACAGAATGGCGGTGTGTGAATTCATAGAAGGGAGGTGTGTGAAGTCATAGAATGGAGGTGTGTGAAGTCACAGAATGGAAGTGTGTGAAGTAAAAATGGAGGTGTGTGAAGTCAGAGAATGGAGGTGAGTGAAGTCAATGAATGGACTTGTGTGAAGCCAAAATTGTGGTGTGTGAAGTCAAAGAAAGGATGTGTGTGAAGTCATAGAATGGAGGTGTATGAAGTCATGGAATGGAGGTTTGTGAAGTCAAACATTGGAAGTGTGTGAAGTTACAAAATGGTGTGTGAAGTCATAGAATGGAGGTGTGTGAAGTCAGAGAATTGAGGTGTGTGAAGTCAGAATGCAGGTGTGTGAAGTCATAGAATGGAGGTGTGTGAAGTCATAGAATGGAGGTGTGTGAAGTCATAGATTGGAAGTGTGTGAAGTCATAGATTGGAGGTGTGTGAAGTCAGAGGGAGGTGTGTGAAGTCACAGAATGGAGTTCTGTGAAGTCACAGTGGAGGTGTGTGAAGTCATAGAATGGAGGTGTGTGAAGTCAAAGAATGGAGGTGTGTGAAGTCATAGAATGGAGGTGTGTGAAGTCACAGCATGGAGGTGTGTGAAGTCAGAATGGAGATGTGTGAAGTCATAGAATGGATGTGTGTGAAGTCACAATGCAGGTGTGTGAACTCATAGAATGGAGGTGGGTGAAGTCACAATGCCGGTGTGTGAAGTCATAGAATGGAGTTGTGTGAACTCAGAAAGGAGGTGTGTGAAGTCACAGAATAGAGGTGTGTGAAGTCATACAATGGAGGTGTGTGAAGTCACAGAATGGAAGTGTGTGAATTCATAGAATGGAGGTGTGTGAAGTCATAGAATGGAGGTGTGTGAAGTCACAGAATGGAGGTGTGTGAAGTAACAGAATGGAGGTGTGTGAAGTCACAGAATGGAAGTGGGTGAACTCACAATGGAGGTGTGTGAAGTCACAGAAGGGAATTGTGTGAAGTCAGAAGGGAGGTGTGTGAAGTCACAGAATGGAGATGTGTGAACTCAGAATGGGGGAGTGGGAAGTCACAGATGGAGGTTTGTGAAGTCATAGAATGGAGGTGTGTGAGGTCATAGAATGGATGTTTCTGAAGTAAGAATGAAGGTGTGTGAAGTCATAGAATGGAGGTGTGTGAATTCATAGAATGGAGGTGTGTGAAGTCATAGAATGGAGGTGTGTGAAGTCATAGAACGGATGTTTCTGAAGGAAGAATGAAGGTGTGTGAAGTCATAGAATGGAGGTGTGTGAAGTCAAAATGGTGGTGTGTGAACTCATAGAATGGAGGTGTGTGAAGTCACAGAATGTAGGTGTGTGAAGTCAGAATGGAGGTGTGAAGTCATGGAATGGGGGTGGGTGAAGTCATGGAAAGGAGGTGTGGGAAGTCATAGAATGGAGAAGTGTGAAGTCATAGAGTGGAGATGAGTAAAGTCACATATTCAAAGTCTGTGAAGTCATAGAATGGAGGTTTTGAAGTCAGAAGGGAGGTGTGTGAACTCATAGAATGGAGGTGTGTGAAGTCACAATGGAGGTGTGTGAAGTCATAGAATGGAGGTATTTGAAGTCAGAATGGAGGTGTGTGAACTCATAGAATGGAGGTGTCTGAAGTCATAGAATGGATGTTGCTGAAGTAAGAATGAAGGTGTGTGAACTCATACAATGGAGGTCTATGAACTCATAGAATGGAGGTGTGTGAATTCATGGAACGGAGGCCTGTGAAGTCAAAGAATGGAGGTGTATGATGTCAAACAATGGAAGTGTGTGTAGTCATACAATGGAGGTGTGTGAAGTCTTAGAATGGACGTGTATGAAGTCATAGAATGGAAGTGTGTGAAGTCACACACGGAGGTGTGTGAAGTCACAGAATGGAGGTTTGTAAAGTCACAGAATGGAGGTGTGTGAAGGCACAGAATGGAGGGGTGTGAAGTCAAAGAATGGAGGAATGTGAAGTCACAGAATGGAGATGTGTGAAGTGAGAATACAGGTGTGCGAAGTCATAGAATGGAGGTGTGTGAAGCCAGAATGGAGCTGTGTGAACTCATAGAATGGAGGTGTCTGAAGTCACAATGGAGATGTGTGAAGTCATAGAATGGTGATTTTTGAATTCACAGAATGGAGGTGTGTGAAGTCATAGAATGGAGGTGTGTGAAGTTAGATTAGAGGTATGTGAAGTCACAAAATGGAGGTGTGTCAACTCAGAAATGAGGTATGTGAAGTCATAGAATGGAGGTGTGCGAAGTCACAGAATGGAAGTGGGTGAACTCAAAATGGAGGTGTGTGAAGTCACAGAATGGCGGTGTGTGAATTCATAGAAGGGAGGTGTGTGAAGTCATAGAATGGAGGTGTGTGAAGTCACAGAATGGAAGTGTGTGAAGTCAAAATGGAGGTGTGTGAAGTCAGAGAATGGAGGTGAGTGAAGTCAATGAATGGACTTGTGTGAAGCCAAAATTGTGGTGTGTGAAGTCAAAGAATGGATGTGTGTGAAGTCACAGAATGGAGGTGTGTGAAGTCAAAATAGAGGTGTGTGAGGTCAAAGAATGGATGTGTGTGAAGTCATAGAATGGAGGTGTATGAAGTCATGGAATGGAGGTTTGTGAAGTCAAACATTGGAAGTGTGTGAAGTTACAAAATGGAGGTGTGTGAAGTCATAGAATGGAGGTGTGTGAAGTCAGAGAATTGAGGTGTGTGAAGTCAGAATGCAGGTGTGTGAAGTCAAAGAATGGAGGTGTGTGAAGTCATAGAATGGAGGTGTGTGAAGTCATAGATTGGAAGTGTGTGAAGTCATAGATTGGAGGTGTGTGAAGTCACAGAGGGAGGTGTGTGAAGTCACAGAATGGAGTTCTGTGAAGTCACAGTGGAGGTGTGTGAAGTCATAGAATGGAGGTGTGTGAAGTCAAAGAATGGAGGTGTGTGAAGTCATAGAATGGAGGTGTGTGAAGTCACAGCATGGAGGTGTGTGAAGTCAGAATGGAGATGTGTGAAGTCATAGAATGGATGTGTGTGAAGTCACAATGCAGGTGTGTGAACTCATAGAATGGAGGTGGGTGAAGTCACAATGCCGGTGTGTGAAGTCATAGAATGGAGTTGTGTGAACTCAGAAAGGAGGTGTGTGAAGTCACAGAATAGAGGTGTGTGAAGTCATACAATGGAGGTGTGTGAAGTCACAGAATGGAAGTGTGTGAATTCATAGAATGGAGGTGTGTGAAGTCATAGAATGGAGGTGTGTGAAGTCACAGAATGGAGGTGTGTGAAGTAACAGAATGGAGGTGTGTGAAGTCACAGAATGGAAGTGGGTGAACTCACAATGGAGGTGTGTGAAGTCACAGAAGGGAATTGTGTGAAGTCAGAAGGGAGGTGTGTGAAGTCACAGAATGGAGATGTGTGAACTCAGAATGGGGGTGTGGGAAGTCACAGATGGAGGTTTGTGAAGTCATAGAATGGAGGTGTGTGAGGTCATAGAATGGATGTTTCTGAAGTAAGAATGAAGGTGTGTGAAGTCATAGAATGGAGGTGTGTGAATTCATAGAATGGAGGTGTGTGAAGTCATAGAATGGAGGTGTGTGAAGTCATAGAACGGATGTTTCTGAAGGAAGAATGAAGGTGTGTGAAGTCATAGAATGGAGGTGTGTGAAGTCAAAATGGTGGTGTGTGAACTCATAGAATGGAGGTGTGTGAAGTCACAGAATGTAGGTGTGTGAAGTCAGAATGGAGGTGTGAAGTCATGGAATGGGGGTGGGTGAAGTCATGGAAAGGAGGTGTGGGAAGTCATAGAATGGAGAAGTGTGAAGTCATAGAGTGGAGATGAGTGAAGTCACATATTCAAAGTCTGTGAAGTCATAGAATGGAGGTTTTGAAGTCAGAAGGGAGGTGTGTGAACTCATAGAATGGAGGTGTGTGAAGTCACAATGGAGGTGTGTGAAGTCATAGAATGGAGGTATTTGAAGTCAGAATGGAGGTGTGTGAACTCATAGAATGGAGGTGTCTGAAGTCATAGAATGGATGTTGCTGAAGTAAGAATGAAGGTGTGTGAACTCATACAATGGAGGTCTATGAACTCATAGAATGGAGGTGTGTGAATTCATGGAACGGAGGCCTGTGAAGTCAAAGAATGGAGGTGTATGATGTCAAACAATGGAAGTGTGTGTAGTCATACAATGGAGGTGTGTGAAGTCTTAGAATGGACGTGTATGAAATCATAGAATGGAAGTGTGTGAAGTCACACACGGAGGTGTGTGAAGTCACAGAATGGAGGTTTGTAAAGTCACAGAATGGAGGTGTGTGAAGGCACAGAATGGAGGGGTGTGAAGTCAAAGAATGGAGGAATGTGAAGTCACAGAATGGAGATGTGTGAAGTGAGAATACAGGTGTGCGAAGTCATAGAATGGAGGTGTGTGAAGCCAGAATGGAGCTGTGTGAACTCATAGAATGGAGGTGTCTGAAGTCACAATGGAGATGTTTGAAGTCATAGAATGGTGATTTTTGAATTCACAGAATGGAGGTGTGTGAAGTCATAGAATGGAGGTGTGTGAAGTTAGATTAGAGGTATGTGAAGTCACAAAATGGAGGTGTGTCAACTCAGAAATGAGGTATGTGAAGTCATAGAATGGAGGTGTGCGAAGTCACAGAATGGAAGTGGGTGAACTCAAAATGGAGGTGTGTGAAGTCACAGAATGGCGGTGTGTGAATTCATAGAAGGGAGGTGTGTGAAGTCATAGAATGGAGGTGTGTGAAGTCACAGAATGGAAGTGTGTGAAGTCAAAATGGAGGTGTGTGAAGTCAGAGAATGGAGGTGAGTGAAGTCAATGAATGGACTTGTGTGAAGCCAAAATTGTGGTGTGTGAAGTCAAAGAATGGATGTGTGTGAAGTCACAGAATGGAGGTGTGTGAAGTCAAAATAGAGGTGTGTGAGGTCAAAGAATGGATGTGTGTGAAGTCATAGAATGGAGGTGTATGAAGTCATGGAATGGAGGTTTGTGAAGTCAAACATTGGAAGTGTGTGAAGTTACAAAATGGAGGTGTGTGAAGTCATAGAATGGAGGTGTGTGAAGTCAGAGAATTGAGGTGTGTGAAGTCAGAATGCAGGTGTGTGAAGTCAAAGAATGGAAGTGTGTGAAGTCATAGAATGGAGGTGTGTGAAGTCATAGATTGGAAGTGTGTGAAGTCATAGATTAGAGGTGTGTGAAGTCACAGAGGGAGGTGTGTGAAGTCACAGAATGGAGTTCTGTGAAGTCACAGTGGAGGTGTGTGAAGTCATAGAATGGAGGTGTGTGAAGTCAAAGAATGGAGGTGTGTGAAGTCATACAATGGAGGTGTGTGAAGTCACAGAATGGAAGTGTGTGAATTCATAGAATAGAGGTGTGTGAAGTCATGGAATGGAGGTGTGTGAAGTCACAGAATGGAGGTGTGTGAAGTAACAGAATGGAGGTGTGTGAAGTCACAGAATGGAAGTGGGTGAACTCACAATGGAGGTGTGTGAAGTCACAGAAGGGAATTGTGTGAAGTCAGAAGGGAGGTGTGTGAAGTCACAGAATGGAGATGTGTGAACTCAGAATGGGGGTGTGGGAAGTCACAGATGGAGGTTTGTGAAGTCATAGAATGGAGGTGTGTGAGGTCATAGAATGGATGTTTCTGAAGTAAGAATGAAGGTGTGTGAAGTCATAGAATGGAGGTGTGTGAATTCATAGAATGGAGGTGTGTGAAGTCATAGAATGGAGGTGTGTGAAGTCATAGAATGGATGTTTCTGAAGGAAGAATGAAGGTGTGTGAAGTCATAGAATGGAGGTGTGTGAAGTCAAAATGGTGGTGTGTGAACTCATAGAATGGAGGTGTGTGAAGTCACAGAATGTGGGTGTGTGAAGTCAGAATGGAGGTGTGAAGTCATGGAATGCGGGTGGGTGAAGTCATGGAAAGGAGGTGTGGGAAGTCATAGAATGGAGAAGTGTGAAGTCATAGAGTGGAGATGAGTGAAGTCACATATTCAAAGTCTGTGAAGTCATAGAATGGAGGTTTTGAAGTCAGAAGGGAGGTGTGTGAACTCATAGAATGGAGGTGTGTGAAGTCACAATGGATGTGTGTGAAGTCATAGAATGGAGGTATTTGAAGTCAGAATGGAGGTGTGTGAACGCATAGAATAGAGGTGTCTGAAATCATAGAATGGATGTTGCTGAAGTAAGAATGAAGGTGTGTGAACTCATACAATGGAGGTCTATGAACTCATAGAATGGAGGTGTGTGAATTCATGGAACGGAGGCCTGTGAAGTCAAAGAATGGAGGTGTATGATGTCAAACAATGGAAGTGTGTGTAGTCATACAATGGAGGTGTGTGAAGTCTTAGAATGGACGTGTATATAGTCATAGAATGGAAGTGTGTGAAGTCACACACGGAGGTGTGTGAAGTCACAGAATGGAGGTTTGTAAAGTCACAGAATGGAGGTGTGTGAAGGCACAGAATGGAGGGGTGTGAAGTCAAAGAATGGAGGAATGTGAAGTCACAGAATGGAGATGTGTGAAGTGAGAATACAGGTGTGCAAAGTCATAGAATGGAGGTGTGTGAAGCCAGAATGGAGCTGTGTGAACTCATAGAATGGAGGGGTCTGAAGTCACAATGGAGATGTGTGAAGTCATAGAATGGTGATTTTTGAATTCACAGAATGGAGGTGTGTGAAGTCATAGAATGGAGGTGTGTGAAGTTAGATTAGAGGTATGTGAAGTCACAAAATGGAGGTGTGTCAACTCAGAAATGAGGTATGTGAAGTCATAGATTGGAGGTGTGCGAAGTCACAGAATGGAAGTGGGTGAACTCAAAATGGAGGTGTGTGAAGTCACAGAATGGCGGTGTGTGAATTCATAAAAGGGAGGTGTGTGAAGTCATAGAATGGAGGTGTGTGAAGTCACAGAATGGAAGTGTGTGAAGTCAAAATGGAGGTGTGTGAAGTCAGAGAATGGAGGTGAGTGAAGTCAATGAATGGACTTGTGTGAAGCCAAAATTGTGGTGTGTGAAGTCAAAGAATGGATGTGTGTGAAGTCACAGAATGGAGGTGTGTGAAGTCAAAATAGAGGTGTGTGAAGTCAAAGAATGGATGTGTGTGAAGTCATAGAATGGAGGTGTATGAAGTCATGGAATGGAGGTTTGTGAAGTCAAACATTGGAAGTGTGTGAAGTTACAAAATGGAGGTGTGTGAAGTCATAGAATGGAGGTGTGTGAAGTCAGAGAATTGAGGTGTGTGAAGTCAGAATGCAGGTGTGTGAAGTCATAGAATGGAGGTGTGTGAAGTCATAGAATGGAGGTGTGTGAAGTCATAGATTGGAAGTGTGTGAAGTCATAGATTGGAGGTGTGTGAAGTCACAGAGGGAGGTGTGTGAAGTCACAGAATGGAGTTCTGTGAAGTCACAGTGGAGGTGTGTGAAGTCATAGAATGGAGGTGTGTGAAGTCAAAGAATGGAGGTGTGTGAAGTCATAGAATGGAGGTGTGTGAAGTCACAGCATGGAGGTGTGTGAAGTCAGAATGGAGATGTGTGAAGTCATAGAATGGAGGTGTGTGAAGTCACAATGCAGGTGTGTGAACTCATAGAATGGAGGTGGGTGAAGTCACAATGCAGGTGTGTGAAGTCATAGAATGGAGTTGTGTGAACTCAGAAAGGAGGTGTGTGAAGTCACAGAATAGAGGTGTGTGAAGTCATACAATGGAGGTGTGTGAAGTCACAGAATGGAACTGTGTGAATTCATAGAATGGAGGTGTGTGAAGTCATAGAATGGAGGTGTGTGAAGTCACAGAATGGAGGTGTGTGAAGTAACAGAATGGAGGTGTGTGAAGTCACAGAATGGAAGTGGGTGAACTCACAATGGAGGTGTGTGAAGTCACAGAAGGGAATTGTGTGAAGTCAGAAGGGAGGTGTGTGAAGTCACAGAATGGAGATGTGTGAACTCAGAATGGAGGTGTGGGAAGTCACAGATGGAGGTTTGTGAAATCATAGAATGGAGGTGTGTGAGGTCATAGAATGGATGTTTCTGAAGTAAGAATGAAGGTGTGTGAAGTCATAGAATGGAGGTGTGTGAAGTCATAGAATGGAGGTGTGTGAAGTCAGAGAATGGAGGTGTGTGAAGTCAGAATGGAGGTGTGAAGTCATAGAATAGAGGTGGATGAAGTCATAGAAAGGAGTTGTGGGAAGTCATGGAATAGAGGAGTGTGAAGTCATAGAATGGAGGTGAGTGAAGTCACAGAAGGGATGTGTGTGAAGTCATAGAATGGAGTTGGGTGAAGTCACAGAATGGAGGTTTGTGAAGTCATAGAATGGAGGTATGTGAAGTCAAATTGGAGGGGTGTGAATTCGGAGAATGAAGATGTGTGAAGTCACAGAATGGAGGTGGGTGAAGTCACAGAATGGAGGTGTGTGAATTATAGAATGGGGGTGTGTGAAGTCACAGAATGGACGGGTATGAAGACATAGAATGGAGGTGTGTGATGTCAGAATGGAGGTGTGCGAAGTCACAGAATAGAGGTGTGTGAAGTCATAGAATGGAGGTGTGTGAAGTCATAGAATGGAGGTGTGTGAAGTGACAGAATGGACGTGTGTGAATTCATAGAATGGATGTGTGTGAAGTCACAGAATGGGGGTTTGTGAAGTCATAGAATGGAGGTGTGTGAAGTCACAGAAAGGAGGTGTGTGAAGTCACATAATGGAGGTGTGTAAGGTCAAAATGGAGGTGTGTGACGTCATAAAATGGAGGTGTGTGAAGTCATAGAATGGAGGTGTGTGAAATCATAGAAGGGAGGTTTGTGAAATCACAGAATGGAGATGGGTGAAGTCAAATTGGATGGGTGTGAAGTCGGAGAATGAAGGTGTGTGAAGTCACAGAATGGAGGTGTGTGAAGTCATACAATGGAGGTGTGTGAAGTCACAGAATGGAAGTGTGTGAATTCATAGAATGGAGGTGTGTGAAGTCATAGAATGGAGGTGTGTGAAGTCACAGAATGGAGGTGTGTGAAGTAACAGAATGGAGGTGTGTGAAGTCAAAATGGAGGTGTGTGAAGTCAAAGAATGGATGTTTGTGAAGTCATAGAATGGAGGTGTATGAAGTCATGGAATGGATGTTTGTGAAGTCAAACATTGGAAGTGTGTGAAGTTACAGAATGGAGGTGTGTGAAGTCATAGAATGGAGGTGTGTGAAGTCAGAGAATGGAGGTGTGTGAAGTCAGAATGCAGGTGTGTGAAGTCATAGAATGGAGGTGTGTGAAGTCATAGAATAGAGGTGTGTGAAGTCATAGATTGGAAGGGTGTGAAGTCATAGATTGGAGGTGTGTGAAGTCACAGAGGGAGGTGTGTGAAGTCACAGAATGGAGATCTGTGAAGTCACAGTGGAGGTGTGTGAAGTCATAGAATGGAGGTGTGTGAAGTCAAAGAATGGAGGTGTGTGAAGTCATAGAATGGAGGTGTGTGAAGTCACAGCATGGAGATGTGTGAAGTCAGAATGGAAATGTGTGAAGTCACAGAATGGAAGTGTGTGAAGTCACAGAATGGAGGTGTGTGAAGTCAAAATGGAGGTGTGTTAAGTCACAGAATGGAGGTGTGTGAAGTCACAGAATGGAGGTGTTTGAAATCAAAATTGTGGTGTGTGAATTCACAAATGGAGGTTTGTGAAGTCAGAATGGAGCTGAGTGAAGTCATAGAATGGAGGTGGGTGAAGGCAGAATGGAAGTGTGTGAACTCGTAGAATGGAGGTGTGTGAAGTCATAGAATGTAGGTGTGTGAAGTCATAGAATGGATGTTTGTGAAGTAAGAATGAAGGTGTGTGAAGTCATAGAATGGAAGTGTGTGAAGTCACAGAATGGAGGTGTGTGACGTCATAGAATGGAGCTGTGTGAATTCAGAATGGAGATGTGGGAAGTCATAGAATGGAGGTGTGTGCAGTCACAGAATGGATGTTTCTGAAGTAGGAATGAAGGTGTGTGAAGTCATAGAATGGAGGTGTGGGAAGTTAAAATGGAGGTTTGTGAACTCAAAGAATGGAGGTGTGTGAAGTCATGGAATGGAGGTGTGTGAAGTCCAAGAATGGAGGTGTGTGAAGTCAAACAATGGTGGTGTGTGAAGTCACAGAATGGAGGTGTGTGAAGTCACAGAATGGAGGTGTGTGAAGTCAAAATGGAGGTGTGTGAAGTCACAGAATGGAGGTGTGTGAAGTCACAGAATGGAGGTGTTTGAAGTCAAAATTGTGGTGTGTGAATTCACAAATGGAGGTGTGTGAAGTCAGAATGGAGCTGAGTGAAGTCATAGAATGGAGGTGGGTTAAGGCAGAATGGAAGTGTGTGAACTCGTAGAATTGAGGTTTGTGAAGTCAAAATGGAGGTCTGTGAAGTCATAGAATGGTGGTTTTTGATGTCAAAGAATGGAGGTGTGTGAAGTCATAGAATGGAGGTGTGTGAACTCAGATTGGAGGTGTGTGAAATCACAGAAGGGAGGTGTGTCAACTCAGAAACTAGGTGTGTGAAGTCATAGAATGGAGGTGTGTGAAGTCACAGAATGAAGGTTTGTGAAGTCATAGAAGGAGGTGTCTGAACTCACAGAATGGAGGTGTGTGAACACACAGAATGGAGGTGTGTGAACTCAGAGAGGAGGTGTGTGAAGTCACAGAATGGAGGTGTGTGAAGTCATAGAATGGAAGTGTGTGAAGTCATAGAATGGAGGTGTGTGAAGTCAGACTGGAGGTGTGTGAAGTCACAGAATGGAGGTGTGTGAACCCAGAATGGAGGTGTGTGAAGTCACAGAATGGAGGTTTGTGAAGTCATAGAATGGAGGTTTGTGAAGTCACAGAATGGACCGGTATGAAGACATAGAATGGAGGTGTGTGATGTCAGAATGGAGGTGTGCGAAGTCATAGAATGGAGCTGTGTGAAGTCATAGAATGGAGGTGTGTGAAGTCACAGAATGGAGGTGTTGAAGTCACAGAATGGAGGTTTGTGAAGTCATAGAATGGAGGTATGTGAAGTCAAATTGGAGGGGTTTGAAGTCGGATAATGGAGGTGTGTGAAGTCACAGAATAGAGGTGGGTGAAGTCACAGAATGGAGGTTTGTGAAGTCAGAGAATGTAGGTGTGTGAAGTCACAGAATGGACGGGTATGAAGTCATAGAATGGAGTTGTGTGAAGTCACAGAATTCAGGTATTTGAAGTCCTATATTGGAGGTGTGTAAAGTCAAAATGGATGTGTGAAGTCATAGAATGCAGGTGTGTGAAATCATAGAATGGAGGAGTGTGAAGTCATAGAATGGAGGTGTGTGAAGTGACAGAATGGAGGTGTGTGAATTCATAGAATGGAGGTATGTGAAGTGACAGAATGGAGGTGTGTGAATTCATAGAATGGAGGTGTGAGAAGTCACAGAATGGAGGTGTGTGAAGTCATACAATGAACGTGTATGAAGTCATAGACTTGAGGTGTGTGAAGTCACAGAAGGGAGGTGTGTGAAGTCACAGAATGCAGGTGGGTGAAGTCACAGAATGGAGGTTTGTGAAGTCATAGAATGGAGGTATGTGAACTGACAGAATGGAGGTGTGTGAATTCATAGAATGGAGGTGTGAGAAGTCACAGAATGGAGGTGTGTGAAGTCATACAATGAACGTGTATGAAGTCATAGACTTGAGGTGTGTGAAGTCACAGAAGGGATGTGTGTGAAGTCACAGAATGCAGGTGGGTGAAGTCACAGAATGGAGGTTTGTGAAGTCATAGAATGGAGGTATGTGAAGTCAAATTGGAGGGGTGTGAAGTCGGAGAATGAAGATGTGTGAAGTCACAGAATGGAGGTGGTGAAGTCACAGAATGGAGGTGTGTGAAGTTATAGAATGGAGGTGTGTGAAGTCACAGAATGGACGGGTTTGAAGACGTAGGATGGAGGTGTGTGATGTCAGAATGGAGGTGTGCGAAGGCATAGTATAGAGGTGTGTGAAGTCAGAATGGAGGTGTGTGAAGGCATAGATGGAGTTGTGTGAAGTCATAGTATGGAGGTGTGTGAAATCATAGAATTGAGTTTTGTGAAGTCACAGAATGGAGCTGTGTGAATTCAGAATGGAGGTGTGTGAAGTCAAAGAATGGATGTTTCTGAAGTAAGAATGAAGGTGTGTGAAGTCATAGAATGGAGGTGTGTGAAGTCAAAATGGTGGAGTGTGAACTCATAGAATGGAGGTGTGTGAAGTCACAGAATGTAGGTGTGTGAAATCAGAACAGAGGTGTGAAGTCATAGAATGGGGGTGGGTGAAGTCATGGAAAGGAGGTGTGGGAAGTCATAGAGTGGAGGTGAGTGAAGTCACATATTCAAAGTCTGTGAAGTCATAGAATGGAGGTTTGTGAAGTCAGAAGGGAGTTGTGTGAACTCATAGAATGGAGGTGTGTGAAGTCACGATGGAGGTGTGTGAAGTCATAGAATGGAGGTATTTGAAGTCAGAATGGAGGTGTGTGAACTCATAGAATGGAGGTGTGTGAAGTCACAATGGAGGTGTGTGAAGTCACAGAATGGAGGTGTGTGAAGTCACAGAATGGAGGTGTGTGAAGTCAGGGAATGGTGGTGTGTGAAGTCACAGAATGGAGGTGTGTGAAGTCACGGAATGGAGGTGTGTGAAGTCACAGAATGGAGGTGTGTGAACTCAGAATGGAGATGTGAGAAATCACAGAATGGACGTGTGTGAAGTCATAGAATGGAAGTGTGTGAAGTCATAGAATGGAGGTTTGTGAAGTAAGAATGGAGGTGTGTGAAGTCACCGAATGGAGTTGTGTGAACTCAGAATGGAGGTGTGTGAATTCACAGAATGGAGGTTTGTGAAGTCATAGAATGTAGTTGTGTGAGGTCATAGAATGGATGTTTCTGAAGTAAGAATGAAGGTGTGTGAAGTCATAGAATGGAGGTGTGTGAAGTCAAAGAATGGAGGTGTGTGAAGTCATAGAATGGAGGTGTGTGAAGTCACAGCATGGAGGTGTGTGAAGTCAGAATGGAGATGTGTGAAGTCATAGAATGGAGGTGTGTGTAGTCACAATGCAGGTGTGTGAACTCATAGAATGGAGGTGGATGAAGTCACAATGCAGGTGTGTGAAGTCATAGAATGGAGTTGTGTGAACTCAGAAAGCAGGTGTGTGAAGTCACAGAATAGAGGTGTGTGAAGTCATACAATGGAGGTGTGTGAAGTCACAGAATGGAAGTGTGTGAATTCATAGAATGGAGGTGTGTGAAGTCATAGAATGGAGGTGTGTGAAGTCACAGAATGGAGGTGTGTGAAGTAACAGAATGGAGGTGTGTGAAGTCAAAATGGAGGTGTGTGAAGTCAAAGAATGGATGTTTGTGAAGTCATAGAATGGAGGTGTATGAAGTCATGGAATGGATGTTTGTGAAGTCAAACATTGGAAGTGTGTGAAGTTACAGAATGGAGGTGTGTGAAGTCATAGAATGGAGGTGTGTGAAGTCAGAGAATGGAGGTGTGTGAAGTCAGAATGCAGGTGTGTGAAGCCATAGAATGGAGGGGTGTGAAGTCATAGAATAGAGGTGTGTGAAGTCATAGATTGGAAGGGTGTGAAGTCATAGATTGGAGGTGTGTGAAGTCACAGAGGGAGGTGTGTGAAGTCACAGAATGGAGATCTGTGAAGTCACAGTGGAGGTGTGTGAAGTCATAGAATGGAGGTGTGTGAAGTCACAGAATGGAGGTGTGTGAAGTCATAGAATGGAGGTGTGTGAAGTCACAGCATGGAGATGTGTGAAGTCAGAATGGAGATGTGTGAAGTCACAGAATGGAAGTGTGTGAAGTCACAGAATGGAGGTGTGTGAAGTCAAAATGGAGGTGTGTTAAGTCACAGAATGGAGGTGTGTGAAGTCACAGAATGGAGGTGTTTGAAATCAAAATTGTGGTGTGTGAATTCACAAATGGAGGTTTGTGAAGTCAGAATGGAGCTGAGTGAAGTCATAGAATGGAGGTGGGTGAAGGCAGAATGGAAGTGTGTGAACTCGTAGAATGGAGGTGTGTGAAGTCATAGAATGTAGGTGTGTGAAGTCATAGAATGGATGTTTGTGAAGTAAGAATGAAGGTGTGTGAAGTCATAGAATGGAAGTGTGTGAAGTCACAGAATGGAGGTGTGTGACGTCATAGAATGGAGCTGTGTGAATTCAGAATGGAGATGTGGGAAGTCATAGAATGGAGGTGTGTG
The DNA here is from genome assembly GCA_024803745.1 of Megascapheus bottae. NCBI lineage: Eukaryota > Metazoa > Chordata > Mammalia > Rodentia > Geomyidae > Megascapheus > Megascapheus bottae. The sequence goes on from JANJXV010000455.1 coordinate 621,752, forward strand.
CAATCACAGAATGGATGTTTCTGAAGTAGGAATGAAGGTGTGTGAAGTCATAGAATGGAGGTGTGTGAAGTCAAAATGGAGGTTTGTGAACTCAAAGAATGGAGGTGTGTGAAGTCATGGAATGGAGGTGTGTGAAGTCCAAGAATGGAGGTGTGTGAAGTCAAACAATGGTGGTGTGTGAAGTCATAGAATGGAGGTGTGTGAAGTCACAGAATGGAGGTGTGTGAAGTCAAAATGGAGGTGTGTGAAGTCACAGAATGGAGGTGTGTGAAGTCACAGAATGGAGGTGTTTGAAGTCAAAATTGTGGTGTGTGAATTCACAAACGGAGGTGTGTGAAGTCAGAATGGAGCTGAGTGAAGTCATAGAATGGAGGTGGGTGAAGGCAGAATGGAAGTGTGTGAACTCGTAGAATTGAGGTTTGTGAAGTCAAAATGGAGGTCTGTGAAGTCATAGAATGGTGGTTTTTGATGTCAAAGAATGGAGGTGTGTGAAGTCATAGAATGGAGGTGTGTGAACTCAGATTGGAGGTGTGTGAAATCACAGAAGGGAGGTGTGTCAACTCAGAAACTAGGTGTGTGAAGTCATAGAATGGAGGTGTGTGAAGTCACAGAATGAAGGTGTGTGAAGTCATAGAAGAAGGTGTCTGAAGTCACAGAATGGAGGTGTGTGAACACACAGAATGGAGGTGTGTGAACTCAGAGAGGAGGTGTGTGAAGTCACAGAATGGAGGTGTGTGAAGTCATAGAATGGAAGTGTGTGAAGTCATAGAATGGAGGTGTGTGAAGTCAGAATGGAGGTGTGTGAAGTCACAGAATGGAGGTTTGTGAACCCAGAATGGAGGTGTGTGAAGTCACAGAATGGAGGTTTGTGAACTCATAGAATGGAGGTGTAAGAAGTCACAGAATGGATGTTGCTGAAGTAAGAATGAAGGTGTGTGAAGTCATAGAATGGAGGTGTCTGAAGTAATAGAATGGATGTTGCTGAAGTACGAATGAAGGTGTGTGAACTCATAGAATGGAGGTGTATGAACTCATAGAATGGAGGTGTGTGAATTCATGGAACGGAGGTGTGTGAAGTCAAAGAATGGAGGTGTATGATGTCAAACAATGGAAGTGTGTGAAGTCATAGAATGGAGGTGTGTGAAGTCTTAGAATGGAGGTGTGTGAAGTCATAGAATGGAGGTGTGTGAAGTCACAGAAGGGAGGTGTGTGAAGTCACAGAATGGAGGTGTGTAAAGTCACAGAGTGGAGGTGTGTGAAGGCACAGAATGGAGGGGTGTGAAGGCAAAGAATGGAGGAATGTGAAGTCACAGAATGGAGATGTGCGAAGTGAGAATACAGGTGTGCGAAATCATAGAATGGAGGTGTGTGAAGTCAGAATGGAGCTGTGTGAACTCATAGAATGGAGGTGTGTGAAGTCACAATGGAGATGTGTGAAGTCATAGAATGGTGGTTTTTGAAGTCACAGAATGGAGGTGTGGGAAGTCATAGAATGGAGGTGTGTGAAGTTACATTAGAGGTATGTGAAGTCACAAAATGGAGGTGTGTCAACTCAAAAATGAGTTATGTGAAGTCATAGAATGGAGGTGTGTGAAGTCACAGAATGGAAGTGGGTGAACTCAAAATGGAGGTGTGTGAAGTCACAGCATGGAGGTGTGTGAAGTCAGAATGGAGATGTGTGAAGTCACAGAATGGAAGTGTGTGAAGTCACAGAATGGAGGTGTGTGAAGTCAAAATGGAGGTGTGTTAAGTCACAGAATGGAGGTGTGTGAAGTCACAGAATGGAGGTGTTTGAAATCAAAATTGTGGTGTGTGAATTCACAAATGGAGGTTTGTGAAGTCAGAATGGAGCTGAGTGAAGTCATAGAATGGAGGTGGGTGAAGGCAGAATGGAAGTGTGTGAACTCGTAGAATGGAGGTGTGTGAAGTCATAGAATGTAGGTGTGTGAAGTCATAGAATGGATGTTTGTGAAGTAAGAATGAAGGTGTGTGAAGTCATAGAATGGAAGTGTGTGAAGTCACAGAATGGAGGTGTGTGACGTCATAGAATGGAGCTGTGTGAATTCAGAATGGAGATGTGGGAAGTCATAGAATGGAGGTGTGTGCAATCACAGAATGGATGTTTCTGAAGTAGGAATGAAGGTGTGTGAAGTCATAGAATGGAGGTGTGTGAAGTCAAAATGGAGGTTTGTGAACTCAAAGAATGGAGGTGTGTGAAGTCATGGAATGGAGGTGTGTGAAGTCCAAGAATGGAGGTGTGTGAAGTCAAACAATGGTGGTGTGTGAAGTCATAGAATGGAGGTGTGTGAAGTCACAGAATGGAGGTGTGTGAAGTCAAAATGGAGGTGTGTGAAGTCACAGAATGGAGGTGTGTGAAGTCACAGAATGGAGGTGTTTGAAGTCAAAATTGTGGTGTGTGAATTCACAAACGGAGGTGTGTGAAGTCAGAATGGAGCTGAGTGAAGTCATAGAATGGAGGTGGGTGAAGGCAGAATGGAAGTGTGTGAACTCGTAGAATTGAGGTTTGTGAAGTCAAAATGGAGGTCTGTGAAGTCATAGAATGGTGGTTTTTGATGTCAAAGAATGGAGGTGTGTGAAGTCATAGAATGGAGGTGTGTGAACTCAGATTGGAGGTGTGTGAAATCACAGAAGGGAGGTGTGTCAACTCAGAAACTAGGTGTGTGAAGTCATAGAATGGAGGTGTGTGAAGTCACAGAATGAAGGTGTGTGAAGTCATAGAAGAAGGTGTCTGAAGTCACAGAATGGAGGTGTGTGAACACACAGAATGGAGGTGTGTGAACTCAGAGAGGAGGTGTGTGAAGTCACAGAATGGAGGTGTGTGAAGTCATAGAATGGAAGTGTGTGAAGTCATAGAATGGAGGTGTGTGAAGTCAGAATGGAGGTGTGTGAAGTCACAGAATGGAGGTTTGTGAACCCAGAATGGAGGTGTGTGAAGTCACAGAATGGAGGTTTGTGAACTCATAGAATGGAGGTGTAAGAAGTCACAGAATGGATGTTGCTGAAGTAAGAATGAAGGTGTGTGAAGTCATAGAATGGAGGTGTCTGAAGTAATAGAATGGATGTTGCTGAAGTACGAATGAAGGTGTGTGAACTCATAGAATGGAGGTGTATGAACTCATAGAATGGAGGTGTGTGAATTCATGGAACGGAGGTGTGTGAAGTCAAAGAATGGAGGTGTATGATGTCAAACAATGGAAGTGTGTGAAGTCATAGAATGGAGGTGTGTGAAGTCTTAGAATGGAGGTGTGTGAAGTCATAGAATGGAGGTGTGTGAAGTCACAGAAGGGAGGTGTGTGAAGTCACAGAATGGAGGTGTGTAAAGTCACAGAGTGGAGGTGTGTGAAGGCACAGAATGGAGGGGTGTGAAGGCAAAGAATGGAGGAATGTGAAGTCACAGAATGGAGATGTGCGAAGTGAGAATACAGGTGTGCGAAATCATAGAATGGAGGTGTGTGAAGTCAGAATGGAGCTGTGTGAACTCATAGAATGGAGGTGTGTGAAGTCACAATGGAGATGTGTGAAGTCATAGAATGGTGGTTTTTGAAGTCACAGAATGGAGGTGTGGGAAGTCATAGAATGGAGGTGTGTGAAGTTACATTAGAGGTATGTGAAGTCACAAAATGGAGGTGTGTCAACTCAAAAATGAGTTATGTGAAGTCATAGAATGGAGGTGTGTGAAGTCACAGAATGGAAGTGGGTGAACTCAAAATGGAGGTGTGTGAAGTCACAGAATGGCTGTGTGTGAATTCATAGAAGGGAGGTGTGTGAAGTCATAGAATGGAGGTGTGTGAAGTCACAGAATGGAAGTGTATGAAGTCAAAATGGAGGTGTGTGAAGTCAGAGAATTGAGGTGTGTGATCTCAGAAAGGAGGTGTGTGAAGTCACAGAATAGAGGTGTGTCAAGTCATACAATGGAGGTGTGTGAAGTCACAGAATGGAGGTGTGTGAATTCATAGAATGGAGGTGTGTGAAGTCATAGATTGGAGGTGTGTGAAGTCACAGAATGGAGGTGTTTGAAGTAACAGAATGGAGGTGTGTGAAGTCACAGAATGGAAGTGGGTGAACACACAATGGAGGTGTGTGAAGTCACAGAAGGGAATTGTGTGAAGTCAGAAGGGAGGTGTGTGAAGTCACAGAATGGAGATGTGTGAACTCAGAATGGAGGTGTGGGAAGTGACAGAATGGAGGTTTGTGAAGTCATAGAATGGAGGTGTGGGAGGTCATAGAATGGATGTTTCTGAAGTAAGAATGAAGGTGTGTGAAGTCATAGAATGGAGGTGTGTGAAGTCATAGAATGGAGGTGTGTGAAGTCAGAGAATGGAGGTGTGTGAAGTCAGAATGGAGGTGTGAAGTCATAGAATAGAGGTGGGTGAAGTCATAGAAAGGAGTTGTGGAAGTCATAGAATAGAGGAGTGTGAAGTCATAGAATGGAGGTGAGTGAAGTCACAGATTCGAGGTCTGTGAAGTCATAGAATGGAGCTGTGTGATGCCAGAATTGAGGAGTGTGAAGTCCTAGAATGGACGTGTGTGAACTGATAGAATGGAGGTGTGTGACGTCACAATGGAAGTGTGTGAAGTCACAGAATGGAGGTGTGTGAAGTCATATATTGGAGGTGTGTGAAGTCAGAATGGAGGTGTGTGAAGTCACAGAATGGAGGTGTGTGAACTCAGAATGGAGGTGTTTGAAGTCATAGATGGAGGTGTGTGAAGTCACAGTATGGAGGTGTGTGAAATCATAGAATGGAATTTTGTGAATTCACAGAATGGAGCTGTGTGAAGTCAGAATGGAGGAGTGTGAAGTCATAGAATGAAGGTGTGTGAAGTCAGAATGGAGGTGTGTGAACTCATAGATTGGACGTGTGTGAAGTCACAATGGAGGTTTGTGAAGACATAGAATGGAGGTGTGTGAAGTCACAGAATGGAGGTGTGTGAAGTCATAGAATGGAGGTGTGTGAAGTCATAGAATGGAGGTATTTGAAGTCAGAATGGAGGTGTGTGAACTCATAGAATGGAGGTGTGTGAAGTCACAATGGAGGTGTGTGAAGTCACAGAATGCAGGTGTGTGAAGTCACAGAATGGAGGTGTGTAGTCAGGGAATGGAGGTGTGTGAAGTCACAGAATGGAGGTGTGTGAAGTCACGGAATGGAGGTGTGTGAAGTCACAGAATGGAGGCGTGTGAACTCAGAATGGAGGTGTGAGAAGTCACAGAATGGAGGTGTGTGAAGTCATAGAATGAAAGTGTGTGAAGTCATAGAATGGAGGTTTGTGAAGTAAGAATGTAGGTGTGTGAAGTCACCGAATGGAGTTGTGTGAACTCAGAATGGAGGTGTGTGAATTCACAGAATGGAGGTTTGTGAAGTCATAGAATGGAGTTGTGTGAGGTCATAGAATGGATGTTTCTGAAGTAAGAATGAAGGTGTGTGAAGTCATAGAATGGAGGTGTGTGAAGTCAAAGAATGGAGGTGTGTGAAGTCATAGAATGGAGGTGTGTGAAGTCACAGCATGGAGGTGTGTGAAGTCAGAATGGAGATGTGTGAAGTCATAGAATGGAGGTGTGTGAAGTCACAATGCAGGTGTGTGAACTCATAGAATGGAGGTGGATGAAGTCACAATGCAGGTGTGTGAAGTCATAGAATGGAGTTGTGTGAACTCAGAAAGCAGGTGTGTGAAGTCACAGAATAGAGGTGTGGGAAGTCATACAATGGAGGTGTGTGAAGTCACAGAATGGAAGTGTGTGAATTCATAGAATGGAGGTGTGTGAAGTCATAGAATGGAGGTGTGTGAAGTCACAGAATGGAGGTGTGTGAAGTAACAGAATGGAGGTGTGTGAAGTCAAAATGGAGGTGTGTGAAGTCAAAGAATGGATGTTTGTGAAGTCATAGAATGGAGGTGTATGAAGTCATGGAATGGATGTTTGTGAAGTCAAACATTGGAAGTGTGTGAAGTTACAGAATGGAGGTGTGTGAAGTCATAGAATGGAGGTGTGTGAAGTCAGAGAATGGAGGTGTGTGAAGTCAGAATGCAGGTGTGTGAAGCCATAGAATGGAGGTGTGTGAAGTCATAGAATAGAGGTGTGTGAAGTCATAGATTGGAAGGGTGTGAAGTCATAGATTGGAGGGGTGTGAAGTCACAGAGGGAGGTGTGTGAAGTCACAGAATGGAGATCTGTGAAGTCACAGTGGAGGTGTGTGAAGTCATAGAATGGAGGTGTGTGAAGTCAAAGAATGGAGGTGTGTGAAGTCATAGAATGGAGGTGTGTGAAGTCACAGCATGGAGATGTGTGAAGTCAGAATGGAGATGTGTGAAGTCACAGAATGGAAGTGTGTGAAGTCACAGAATGGAGGTGTGTGAAGTCAAAATGGAGGTGTGTTAAGTCACAGAATGGAGGTGTGTGAAGTCACAGAATGGAGGTGTTTGAAATCAAAATTGTGGTGTGTGAATTCACAAATGGAGGTTTGTGAAGTCAGAATGGAGCTGAGTGAAGTCATAGAATGGAGGTGGGTGAAGGCAGAATGGAAGTGTGTGAACTCGTAGAATGGAGGTGTGTGAAGTCATAGAATGTAGGTGTGTGAAGTCATAGAATGGATGTTTGTGAAGTAAGAATGAAGGTGTGTGAAGTCATAGAATGGAAGTGTGTGAAGTCACAGAATGGAGGTGTGTGACGTCATAGAATGGAGCTGTGTGAATTCAGAATGGAGATGTGGGAAGTCATAGAATGGAGGTGTGTGCAGTCACAGGATGGATGTTTCTGAAGTAGGAATGAAGGTGTGTGAAGTCATAGAATGGAGGTGTGTGAAGTCAAAATGGAGGTTTGTGAACTCAAAGAATGGAGGTGTGTGAAGTCATGGAATGGAGGTGTGTGAAGTCCAAGAATGGAGGTGTGTGAAGTCAAACAATGGTGGTGTGTGAAGTCATAGAATGGAGGTGTGTGAAGTCACAGAATGGAGGTGTGTGAAGTCAAAATGGAGGTGTGTGAAGTCACAGAATGGAGGTGTGTGAAGTCACAGAATGGAGGTGTTTGAAGTCAAAATTGTGGTGTGTGAATTCACAAACGGAGGTGTGTGAAGTCAGAATGGAGCTGAGTGAAGTCATAGAATGGAGGTGGGTGAAGGCAGAATGGAAGTGTGTGAACTCGTAGAATTGAGGTTTGTGAAGTCAAAATGGAGGTCTGTGAAGTCATAGAATGGTGGTTTTTGATGTCAAAGAATGGAGGTGTGTGAAGTCATAGAATGGAGGTGTGTGAACTCAGATTGGAGGTGTGTGAAATCACAGAAGGGAGGTGTGTCAACTCAGAAACTAGGTGTGTGAAGTCATAGAATGGAGGTGTGTGAAGTCACAGAATGAAGGTGTGTGAAGTCATAGAAGAAGGTGTCTGAAGTCACAGAATAGAGGTGTGTGAACACACAGAATGGAGGTGTGTGAACTGAGAGAGGAGGTGTGTGAAGTCACAGAATGGAGGTGTGTGAAGTCATAGAATGGAAGTGTGTGAAGTCATAGAATGGAGGTGTGTGAAGTCAGAATGGAGGTGTGTGAAGTCACAGAATGGAGGTTTGTGAACCCAGAATGGAGGTGTGTGAAGTCACAGAATGGAGGTTTGTGAACTCATAGAATGGAGGTGTAAGAAGTCACAGAATGGATGTTGCTGAAGTAAGAATGAAGGTGTGTGAAGTCATAGAATGGAGGTGTCTGAAGTAATAGAATGGATGTTGCTGAAGTACGAATGAAGGTGTGTGAACTCATAGAATGGAGGTGTATGAACTCATAGAATGGAGGTGTGTGAATTCATGGAACGGAGGTGTGTGAAGTCAAAGAATGGAGGTGTATGATGTCAAACAATGGAAGTGTGTGAAGTCATAGAATGGAGGTGTGTGAAGTCTTAGAATGGAGGTGTGTGAAGTCATAGAATGGAGGTGTGTGAAGTCACAGAAGGGAGGTGTGTGAAGTCACAGAATGGAGGTGTGTAAAGTCATAGAGTGGAGGTGTGTGAAGGCACAGAATGGAGGGGTGTGAAGGCAAAGAATGGAGGAATGTGAAGTCACAGAATGGAGATGTGTGAAGTGAGAATACAGGTGTGCGAAATCATAGAATGGAGGTGTGTGAAGTCAGAATGGAGCTGTGTGAACTCATAGAATGGAGGTGTGTGAAGTCACAATGGAGATGTGTGAAGTCATAGAATGGTGGTTTTTGAAGTCACAGAATGGAGGTGTGGGAAGTCATAGAATGGAGGTGTGTGCAGTTACATTAGAGGTATGTGAAGTCACAAAATGGAGGTGTGTCAACTCAAAAATGAGGTATGTGAAGTCATAGAATGGAGGTGTGTGAAGTCACAGAATGGAAGTGGGTGAACTCAAAATGGAGGTGTGTGAAGTCACAGAATGGCTGTGTGTGAATTCATAGAAGGGAGATGTGTGAAGTCATAGAATGGACGTGTGTGAAGTCACAGAATGGAAGTGTATGAAGTCAAAATGGAGGTGTGTGAAGTCAGAGAATTGAGGTGTGTGATCTCAGAAAGGAGGTGTGTGAAGTCACAGAATAGAGGTGTGTCAAGTCATACAATGGAGGTGTGTGAAGTCACAGAATGGAGGTGTGTGAATTCATAGAATGGAGGTGTGTGAAGTCATAGAATGGAGGTGTGTGAAGTCACAGAATGGAGGTGTTTGAAGTAACAGAATGGAGGTGTGTGAAGTCACAGAATGGAAGTGGGTGAACTCACAATGGAGGTGTGTGAAGTCACAGAAGGGAATTGTGTGAAGTCAGAAGGGAGGTGTGTGAAGTCACAGAATGGAGATGTGTGAACTCAGAATGGAGGTGTGGGAAGTGACAGAATGGAGGTTTGTGAAGTCATAGAATGGAGGTGTGGGAGGTCATAGAATGAATGTTTCTGAAGTAAGAATGAAGGCGTGTGAAGTCATAGAATGGAGGTGTGTGAAGTCATAGAATGGAGGTGTGTGAAGTCAGAGAATGGAGGTGTGTGAAGTCAGAATGGAGGTGTGAAGTCACAGAATAGAGGTGGGTGAAGTCATAGAAAGGAGTTGTGGAAGTCATAGAATAGAGGAGTGTGAAGTCATAGAATGGAGGTGAGTGAAGTCACAGATTCGAGGTCTGTGAAGTCATAGAATGGAGCTGTGTGATGCCAGAATTGAGGAGTGTGAAGTCCTAGAATGGACGTGTGTGAACTGATAGAATGGAGGTGTGTGACGTCACAATGGAAGTGTGTGAAGTCACAGAATGGAGGTGTGTGAAGTCATATATTGAAGGTGTGTGAAGTCAGAATGGAGGTGTGTGAAGTCACAGAATGGAGGTGTGTGAACTCAGAATGGAGGTGTTTGAAGTCATAGATGGAGGTGTGTGAAGTCACAGTATGGAGGTGTGTGAAATCATAGAATGGAATTTTGTGAATTCACAGAATGGAGCTGTGTGAAGTCAGAATGGAGGAGTGTGAAGTCATAGAATGAAGGTGTGTGAAGTCAGAATGGAGGTGTGTGAACTCATAGATTGGACGTGTGTGAAGTCACAATGGAGGTTTGTGAAGACATAGAATGGAGGTGTGTGAAGTCACAGAATGGAGGTGTGTGAAGTCATAGAATGGAGGTGTGTGAAGTCATAGAATGGAGGTATTTGAAGTCAGAATGGAGGTGTGTGAACTCATAGAATGGAGGTGTGTGAAGTCACAATGGAGGTGTGTGAAGTCACAGAATGCAGGTGTGTGAAGTCACAGAATGGAGGTGTGTAGTCAGGGAATGGAGGTGTGTGAAGTCACAGAATGGAGGTGTGTGAAGTCACGGAATGGAGGTGTGTGAAGTCACAGAATGGAGGCGTGTGAACTCAGAATGGAGGTGTGAGAAGTCACAGAATGGAGGTGTGTGAAGTCATAGAATGGAAGTGTGTGAAGTCATAGAATGGAGGTTTGTGAAGTAAGAATGGAGGTGTGTGAAGTCACCGAATGGAGTTGTGTGAACTCAGAATGGAGGTGTGTGAATTCACAGAATGCAGGTTTGTGAAGTCATAGAATGGAGTTGTGTGAGGTCATAGAATGGATGTTTCTGAAGTAAGAATGAAGGTGTGTGAAGTCATAGAATGGAGGTGTGTGAAGTCATAGAATGGAGGTGTGTGAAGTCACAGAATGGAGGTATCTAAAGTCAGTATGGAGGTGTGAAGTCATCTAATAGAGGTGGGTGAAGTCATAGAAAGGAGGTGTGGGAAGTCATAGAATGGAGCAGTGTGAAGTCATAGAGTGGAGGTGAGTGAAGTCACAGATTCGAGGTCTGTGAAGTCATAGAATAGAGGTGTGTGAAGTCAGAATGGAGGTGTGTGAAGTCATAGAATGGAGGTATGTGAACTCATAGAATGGAGGTATGTGATGTCACAATGGAAGTGTGTGAAGTCACAGAATGGAGGTGTGTGAAGTCATACATTGGTGTGTGAAGTCAGAATGGAGGTGTGTGAAGTCACAGAATGGAGGTGTGTGAACTCAGATTGGAATTGTGTGAAGTCATAGATGGAGGTGTGTGCAGTCAGAGTATGGAGTTATGTGAAATCATAGAATAGAGTTTTGTGAATTCACAGAATGGAGGAGTGTGAGGTCAGAATGGAGGTGTGTGAAGTCACAGAATTGAGGTGTGTGAAGTCAAAATGGTGGTGTGTGATCTCATAGAATGGAGGTGTGTGAAGTCATAGAATGCGTGTGGGTGAAGTCATGGAAAGGAGATGTGGGAAGTCATAGAATGGAGAAGTGTGAAGTCATAGAGTGGAGATGAGTGAAGTCACATATTCAAAGTCTGTGAAGTCATAGAATGGAGGTTTGTGAAGTCAGAAGGGAGGTGTGTGAACTCATAGAATGGAGGTGTGTGAAGTCACATGGAGGTGTGTGAAGTCATAGAATGGAGGTATTTGAAGTCAGAATGGAGGTGTGTGAACTCATAGAATGGAGGTGTCTGAAGTCATAGAATGGATGTTGCTGAAGTAAGAATGAAGGTGTGTGAACTCATACAATGGAGGTGTATGAACTCATAGAATGGAGGTGTGTGAATTCATGGAACAGAGGTGTGTGAAGTCATAGAATGGAGGTGTATGATGTCAAACAATGGAAGTGTGTGAAGTCATAGAATGGAGCTGTGTGAAGTCAGAGAAGGGAGGTGTGTGAAGTCACAGAATGGAGGTCTGTAAAGTCACGGAGTGGAGGTGTGTGAAGGCACAGAATGGAGGGGTGTGAAGTCAAAGAATGGAGGAATGTGAACTCACAGAGTGGAGGTGTGTGAAGTCACAGAATGGAGGTCTGTAAAGTCACAGAGTGGAGGTGTGTGAAGGAACAGAATGGAGGGGTGTGAAGTCAAAGAATGGAGGAATGTGAAGTCACAGAATGGAGATGTGTGAAGTGAGAATACCGGTGTGCGAAGTCATAGAATGGAGGTGTGTGAAGCCAGAATGGAGCTGTGTGAACTCATAGAATGGAGGTGTCTGAAGTCACAATGGAGATGTGTGAAATCATAGAATGGTGGTTTTTGAAGTCACAGAATGGAGGTGTGTGAAGTCATAGAATGGAGGTGTGTGAAATTAGATTAGAGGTATGTGAAGTCACAAAATGGAGGTGTGTCAACTCAGAAATGAGGTATGTGAAGTCATAGAATAGAGGTGTGTGAAGTCACAGAATGGAAGTGTGTGAACTCAAAATGGAGGTGTGTGAAGTCACAGAATGGAGGTGAGCGAAGTCAATGAATGGACTTGTGTGAAGCCAAAATTGTGGAGTGTGAAGTCAAAGAATGGATGTGTGTGAAGTCACAGAATGGAGGTCTGTGAAGTCAAAATGGAGGTGTGTGAAGTCAAAGAATGGATGTGTGTGAAGTCAAAATGGAGGTGTGTGAAGTCAGAGAATGGAGGTGAGTGAAGTCAATGAATGGACTTGTGTGAAGCCAAAATTGTGGAGTGTGAAGTCAAAGAATGGATGTGTGTGAAGTCACAGAATGGAGGTGTGTGAAGTCAAAATGGAGGTGTGTGAAGTCACAGAATGGAGGTGTGTGAAGTCAAAATGGAGGTGTGTGAAGTCAAAGAATGGATGTGTGTGAAGTCATACAATGGAGGTGTATGAAGTCATGGAATGGAGGTTTGTGAAGTCAAACATTGGAAGTGTGTGAAGTTACAAAATGGAGGTGTGTGAAGTCATAGAATGGAGGTGTGTGAAGTCAGAGAATTGAGGTGTGTGAAGTCAGAATGCAGGTGTGTGAAGTCATAGAATGGAGGTGTGTGAAGTCATAGAATAGAGGTGTGTGAAGTCATAGATTGGAAGTGTGTGAAGTAATAGATTGGAGGGGTGTGAAGTCACAGAGGGAGGTGTGTGAAGTCACAGAATGGAGTTCTGTGAAGTCACAGTGGAGGTGTGTGAAGTCATAGAGTGGAGGTGTGTGAAGTCAATGAATGGACTTGTGTGAAGCCAAAATTGTGGTGTGTGAAGTCAAAGAATGGATGTGTGTGAAGTCACAGAATGGAGGTGTGTGAAGTCAACATGGAGGTGTGTGAAGTCAAAGAATGGATGTGCGTGAAGTCATAGAATGGAGGTGTATGAAGTCATAGAATGGAGGTTTGTGAAGTCGAACATTGGAAGTGTGTGAAGTTACAAAATGGAGATGTGTGAAGTCATAGAATGGAGGTGTGTGAAGTCAGAGAATTGAGGTGTGTGAAGTCAGAATGCAGGTGTGTGAAGTCATAGAATGGAGGTGTGTGAAGTCATAGATTGGAAGTGTGTGAAGTCATAGATTGGAGGTGTGTGAAGTCACAGAGGGAGGTGTGTGAAGTCACAGAATGGAGTTCTGTGAAGTCACAGTGGAGGTGTGTGAAGTCATAGAATTGAGGTGTGTGAAGTCAAAAATGGAGGTGTGTGAAGTCATAGAATGGAGGTGTGTGAAGTCACAGCATGGAGGTGTGTGAAGTCAGAATGGAGATGTGTGAAGTCATAGAATGGAGGTGTGTGAAGTCACAATGCAGGTGTGTGACCTCATAGAATGGAGGTGGGTGAAATCACAATGCAGGTGTGTGAAGTCATAGAATGGAGTTGTGTGAACTCAGAAAGGAGGTGTGTGAAGTCACAGAATAGAGGTGTGTGAATTCATAGAATGGAGGTGTGTGAAGTCATGGAATGGAGGTGTGTGAAGTCACAGAATGGAGGTGTGTGAAATAACAGAATGGAGGTGTGTGAAGTCACATAATGGCAGTGGGTGAACTCACAATGGAGGTGTGTGAAGTCACAGAAGGGAAGTGTGTGAAGTCAAAATGGAGGTGTGTGAAGTCAGAGAATGGAGGTGAGTGTAGTCAGTGAATGGAATTGTGTGAAGCCAAAATTGTGGTGTGTGAAGTCAAAGAATGGATGTGTGTGAAGTCACAGAATGGAGGTGTGTGAAGTCATGGAATGGAGGTTTGTGAAATCAAACATTGGAAGTGTGTGAAGTTACAAAATGGAGGTGTGTGAAGTCATAGAGTGGAGGTGTGTGAAGTCAGAGAATTGAGGTGTGTGAAGTCAGAATGCAGGTGTGTGGTCATAGAATGGAGGTGTGTGAAGTCATAGAATGGAGGTGTGTGAAGTCATAGATTGGAAGTGTGTGAAGTCATAGATTTGAGGTGTGTGAAGTCACAGAGGTAGGTGTATGAAGTCACAGAATGGAGTTCTGTGAAGTCACAGTGGAGGTGTGTGAAGTCATAGAATGGAGGTGTGTGAAGTCAAAGAATGGAGGTGTGTGAAGTCATAGAATGGAGGTTTGTGAAGTCACAGCATGGAAGTGTGTGAAGTCAGAATGGAGATGTGTGAAGTCGTAGAATGGAGGTGTGTGAAGTCACAATGCAGGTGTGTGAACTCATAGAATGGAGGTGGGTGAAGTCACAATGCAGGTGTGTGAAGTCATAGAATGGAGTTGTGTGAACTCAGAAAGGAGGTGTGTAAAGTCACAGAATAGAGGTGTGTGAAGTCATACAATGGAGGTGTGTGAAGTCACAGAATGGAAGTGTGTGAATTCATAGAATGGAGGTGTGTGAAGTCATAGAATGGAGGTGTGTGAACTCACAGAATGGAGGTGTGTGAAGTAACAGAATGGAGGTGTGTGAAGTCACAGAATGGAAGTGGGTGAACTCACAATGGAGGTGTGTGAAGTCACAGAAGGGAATTGTGTGAAGTCAGAAGGGAGGTGTGTGAAGTCACAGATGGAAGTTTGTGAAGTCATAGAATGGAGGTGTGTGAGGTCATAGAATGGATGTTTCTGAAGTAAGAATGAAGGTGTGTAAAGTCATAGAATGGATGTGTGTGAAGTCATGGAATGGAGGTGTGTGAAGTCAGAGAATGGAGCTGTGTGAAGTCAGAATGGAGGTGTGAAGTCATAGAATAGAGGTGGATGAAGTCACAGAAAGGAGTTGTGGGAAGTAATAGAATAGAGGAGTGTGAAGTCATAGAATGGAGGTGAGTGAAGTCACAGATCCGAGGTCTGTGAAGTCATAGAATGGAGCTGTGTGATGCCAGAATTGAGGAGTGTGAAGTCCTAGAATGGATGTGTGTGAACTCATAGAATGGAGGTGTGTGACGTCAAAATGGAAGTGTGTGAAGTCACAGAATGGAGGTGTGTGAAGTCATATATTGGAGGTGTGTGAAGTCAGAATGGAGGTGTGTGAAGTCACAGAATGGAGGTGTGTGAACTCAGAATGGAGGTGTTTGAAGTCATAAATGGAGGTGTGTGAAGTCACAGTATGGAGGTGTGTGAAATCATAGAATGGAATTTTGTGAATTCACAGAATGGAGCTGTGTGAAGTCAGAATGGAGGAGCGTGAAGTCATAGAATGGAGGTGTGTGAAGTCAGAATGGAGGTGTGTGAACTCATAGATTGGTCGGCGTGTGTAGTCACAATGGAGGTGTGTGAAGACATAGAATGGAGGTGTGTGAAGTCACAGAATGGAGGTGTGTGAAGTCATAGAATGGAGGTGTGTGAAGTCATAGAATGGAGGTGTGTGAAGTCATAGAATGGATGTTTTTGAAGTAAGAATGAAGGTGTGTGAAGTCATAGAATGTAGGTGTGTGAAGTCAAAATGGTGGTGTGTAAACTCAAAGAATGGAGGTGTGTGAAGTCACAGAATGTAGGTGTGTGAAGTCAGAATGGAGGTGTGAAGTCATAGAATGGGGGTGGGTGAAGTCATGTAAAGGAGGTGTGGGAATTCATAGCATGGAGAAGTGTGAAGTCATAGAGTGGAGGTGAGTGAAGTCACATATTCAAAGTCTGTGAAGTCATAGAATGGAGGTTTGTGAAGTCAGAAGGGAGGTGTGTGAACTCATAGAATGGAGGTGTGTGAAGTCACAATGGAGGTGTGTGAAGTCATAGAATGGAGGTATTTGAAGTCAGAATGGAGGAGTGTGAACTCATAGAATGGAGGTGTGTGAAGTCACAATGGAGGTGTGTGAAGTCACAGAATGGAGGTGTGTGAAGTCACAGAATGGAGGTGTGTGAAGTCAGGGAATGGTGGTGTGTGAAGTCACAGAATGGAGGTGTGTGAAGTCACGGAATGGAGGTGTGTGAAGTCACAGAATGGAGGTGTGTGAACTCAGAATGGCGATGTGAGAAATCACAGAATGGAGGTGTGTGAAGTCATAGAATGGAAGTGTGTGAAGTCAAAGAATGGAGGTTTGTGAAGTACGAATGGAGGTGTGTGAAGTCACCGAATGGAGTTGTGTGAACTCAGAATGGAGGTGTGTGAATTCACAGAATGGAGGTTTGTGAAGTCATAGAATGGAGTTGTGTGAGGTCATAGATTGGAGGTGTGTGAATTTAGATTAGAGGTATGTGAAGTCACAAAATGGAGGTGTGTCAACTCAGAAATGAGGTATGTGAAGTCATAGAATGGAGGTGTGTGAATTCACAGAATGGAAGTGGGTGAACTCAAAATGGAGGTGTGTGAAGTCACAGAATGGCGGTGTGTGAATTCATAGAAGGGAGGTGTGTGAAGTCATAGAATGGAGGTGTGTGAAGTCACAGAATGGAAGTGTGTGAAGTCAAAATGGAGGTGTGTGAAGTCATAGAATGGAGGTGTATGAAGTAATGGAATGGAGGTTTGTGAAGTCAAACATTGGAAGTGTGTGAAGTTACAGAATGGAGGTGTGTGAAGTCATAGAATGGAGGTGTGTGAAGTCAGAGAGTGGAGGTGTGTGAAGTCAGAATGCAGGTGTGTGAAGTCATAGAATGGAGGTGTGTGAAGTCACAGATTCGAGGTCTGTGAAATCATAGAATGGAGCTGTGTGATGCCAGAATTGAGGAGTATGAAGTCCTAGAATGGAAGTGTGTGAACACATAGAATGGAGGTGTGTGACGTCACAATGGAACTGTGTGAAGTCACAGAATGGAGGTGTGTGAAGTCATATATTGGAGGTGTGTGAAGTCAGAATGGAGATGTGTGAAGTCACAGAATGGAGGTGTGTGAACTCAGAATGGAGGTGTTTGAAGTCACAGATGGAGGTGTGTGAAGTCACAGTATGGAGGTGTGTGAAATCATAGAGTGGAATTTTGTGAATTCACACAATGGAGCTGTGTGAAGTCAGAATGGAGGAGTGTGAAGTCATAGAATGGAGGTGTGTGAAGTCAAAATGGAGGTTTGTGAACTCAAAGAATGGAGGTGTGTGAAGTCATGGAATGGAGGTGTGTGAAGTCAAACAATGGAGGTGTGTGAAGTCACAGAATGGAGGTGTGTGAAGTCACAGAATGTAGGTGTGTGAAGTCAAAATGGAGGTGTGTGAAGTCACAGAATGGAGGTGTGTGAAGTCACAGAATGGAGGTGTTTGAAGTCAAGATTGTGGTGTGTGAATTCACATATGGATGTGTGTGAACTCAGAATGGAGCTGAGTGAACTCATAGAATGGAGGTGGTTGAAGGCAGAATGGAAGTGTGTGAACTCGTAGAATGGAGGTGTGTGAGGTCATAATGGAGGTGTTTGAAGTCATAGAATGGTGGTTTTTGATGTCAAAGAATGGAGTTGTTTGAAGTCATAGAATGGACGTGTGAGCTCAGAATGCAGGTGTGTGAAATCACAGAAGGGAGGTTTGTCAACTCAGAAACGAGGTGTGTGAAGTCATAGAATGGAGGTGTGTGAAGTCACAGAATGAAGGTGTGTGAAGTCATAGAAGGAGGTGTCTGAAGTCACAGAATGGAGGTGTGTGAAGACACAGAATGGAGGTGTGTGAACTCAGAGAGGAGGTGTGTGAAGTCACAGAATGGAGGTGTGTGAAGTCATAGAATGGAAGTGTGTGAAGTCATAGAATGGAGGTGTGTGAAGTCACAGAATGGAGGTATCTAAAGTCAGTATGGAGGTGTGAAGTCATCTAATAGAGGTGGGTGAAGTCATAGAAAGGAGGTGTGGGAAGTCATAGAATGGAGCAGTGTGAAGTCATAGAGTGGAGGTGAGTGAAGTCACAGATTCGAGGTCTGTGAAGTCATAGAATAGAGGTGTGTGAAGTCAGCATGGAGGTGTGTGAAGTCATAGAATGGAGGTATGTGAACTCATAGAATGGAGGTATGTGATGTCACAATGGAAGTGTGTGAAGTCACATAATGGAGGTGTGTGAAGTCATACATTAGTGTGTGAAGTCATAATGGAGGTGTGTGAAGTCACAGAATGGAGGTGTGTGAACTCAGATTGGAGGTGTGTGAAGTCATAGATGGAGGTGTGTGCAGTCAGAGTATGGAGATGTGTGAAATCATAGAATGGAGTTTTGTGAATTCACAGAATGGAGGAGTGTGAGGTCAGAATGGAGGTGTGTGAAGTCACAGAATTGAGGTGTGTGAAGTCAAAATGGTGGTGTGTGAACTCATAGAATGGAGGTGTGTGAAGTCACAGAATGTAGGTGTGTGAAGTCAGAATGGAGGTGTGAAGTCATAGAATGCGTGTGGGTGAAGTCATGGAAAGGAGGTGTGGGAAGTCATAGAATGGAGAAGTGTGAAGTCATAGAGTGGAGATGAGTGAAGTCACATATTCAAAGTCTGTGAAGTCATAGAATGGAGGTTTGTGAAGTCAGAAGGGAGGTGTGTGAACTCATAGAATGGAGGTGTGTGAAGCCACAATGGAGGTGTGTGAAGTCATAGAATGGAGGTATTTGAAGTCAGAATGGAGGTGTGTGAACTCATAGAATGGAGGAGTCTGAAGTCATAGAATGGATGTTGCTGAAGTAAGAATGAAAGTGTGTGAACTCATACAATGGAGGTGTATGAACTCATAGAATGGAGGTGTGTGAATTCATGGAACGGAGGTGTGTGAAGTCATAGAATGGAGGTGTATGATGTCAAACAATGGAAGTGTGTGAAGTCATAGAATGGAGGTGTGTGAAGTCTTAGAAGGGAGGTGTGTGAAGTCACAGAATGGAGGTCTGTAAAGTCACAGAGTGGAGGTGTGTGAAGGCAGAGAATGGAGGGGTGTGAAGTCAAAGAATGGAGGAATGTGAACTCACAGAGTGGATTTGTGTGAAGTCACAGAATGGAGGTCTGTAAAGTCACAGAGTGGAGGTGTGTGAAGGAACAGAATGGAGGGGTGTGAAGTCAAAGAATGGAGGAATGTGAAGTCACAGAATTGGGATGTGTGAAGTGAGAATACAGGTGTGCGAAGTCATAGAATGGAGGTGTGTGAAGCCAGAATGGAGCTGTGTGAACTCATAGAATGGAGGTGTCTGAAGTCACAATGGAGATGTGTGAAGTCATAGAATGGTGGTTTTTGAAGTCACAGAATGGAGGTGTGTGAAGTCATAGAATGGAGGTGTGTGAAGTTAGATTAGAGGTATGTGTAGTCACAAAATGGAGGTGTGTCAACTCAGAAATGAGGTATGTGAAGTCATAGAATAGAGGTGTGTGAAGTCACAGAATGGAAGTGGGTGAACTCAAAATGGAGGTGTGTGAAGTCACAGAATGGCGGTGTGTGAATTCATAGAAGGGAGGTGTGTGAAGTCATAGAATGGAGGTGTGTGAAGTCACAGAATGGAAGTGTGTGAAGTCAAAATGGAGGTGTGTGAAGTCAGAGAATGGAGGTGAGTGAAGTCAATGAATGGACTTGTGTGAAGCCAAAATTGTGGAGTGTGAAGTCAAAGAATGGATGTGTGTGAAGTCACAGAATGGAGGTGTGTGAAGTCAAAATGGAGGTGTGTGAAGTCAAAGAATGGATGTGTGTGAAGTCATAGAATGGAGGTGTATGAAGTCATGGAATGGAGGTTTGTGAAGTCAAACATTGGAAGTGTGTGAAGTTACAAAATGGAGGTGTGTGAAGTCATAGAATGGAGGTGTGTGAAGTCAGAGAATTGAGGTGTGTGAAGTCAGAATGCAGGTGTGTGAAGTCATAGATTGGAGGTGTGTGAAGTCATAGAATGGAGGTGTGTGAAGTCATAGATTGGAAGTGTGTGAAGTAATAGATTGGAGGTGTGTGAAGTCACAGAGGGAGGTGTGTGAAGTCACAGAATGGAGTTCTGTGAAGTCACAGAGCAGGTGTGTGAAGTCATAGAATGGAGGTGTGTGAAGTCAATGAATGGACTTGTGTGAAGCCAAAATTGTGGTGTGTGAAGTCAAAGAATGGATGTGTGTTAAGTCACAGAATGGAGGTGTGTGAAGTCAACATGGAGGTATGTGAAGTCCAAGAATGGATGTGTGTGAAGTCATAGAATGGAGGTGTATGAAGTCCTGGAATGGAGGTTTGTGAAGTCAAACATTGGAATTGTGTGAAGTTACAAAATGGAGATGTGTGAAGTCATAGAATGGAGGTGTGTGAAGTCAGAGAATTGAGGTGTGTGAAGTCAGAATGCAGGTGTGTGAAGTCATAGAATGGAGGTGTGTGAAGTCATAGATTGGAAGTGTGTGAAGTCATAGATTGGAGGTGTGTGAAGTCACAGAGGGAGGTGTGTGAAGTCACAGAATGGAGTTCTGTGAAGTCACAGTGGAGGTGTGTGAAGTTATAGAATGGAGGTGTGTGAAGTCAAAGAATGGAGGTGTGTGAAGTCATAGAATGGAGGTGTGTGAAGTCACAGCATGGAGGTGTGTGAAGTCAGAATGGAGATGTGTGAAGTCATAGAATGGAGGTGTGTGAAGTCACAATGCAGGTGTGTGAACTCATAGAATGGAGGTGGGTGAAGTCAAAATGCAGGTGTGTGAAGTCATAGAATGGAGTTGTGTGAACTCAGAAAGGAGGTGTGTGAAATCACAGAATAGAGGTGTGTGAATTCATAGAATGGAGGTGTGTGAAGTCATGGAATGGAGGTGTGTGAAGTCACAGAATGGAGGTGTGTGAAGTAACAGAATGGAGGTGTGTGAAGTCACATAGTGGCAGTGGGTGAACTCACAATGGAGGTGTGTGAAGTCACAGAAGGGAAGTGTGTGAAGTCAAAATGGAGGTGTGTGAAGTCAGAGAATGGAGGTGAGTGAAGTCAATGAATGGAATTGTGTGAAGCCAAAATTGTGGTGTGTGAAGTCAAAGAATGGATGTGTGTGAAGTCACAGAATGGAGGTGTGTGAAGTCAAAATGGAGGTGTGTGAAGTCAAAGAATGGATGTGTGTGAAGTCATAGAATGGAGTTTTATGAAGTCATGGAATGGAGGTTTGTGAAGTCAAACATTGGAAGTGTGTGAAGTTACAAAATGGAGGTGTGTGAAGTCATAGAGTGGAGGTGTGTGAAGTCAGAGAATTGAGGTGTGTGAAGTCAGAATGCAGGTGTGTGAAGTCATTGAATGGAGGTGTGTGCAGTCATAGAATGGAGGTGTGTGAAGTCATAGATTGGAAGTGTGTGAAGTCATAGATTGGAGGTGTGTGAAGTCACAGAGGTAGGTGTGTGAAGTCACAGAATGGAGTTCTGTGAAGTCACAGTGGAGGTGTGTGAAGTCATAGAATGGATGTGTGTGAAGTCAAAGAATGGAGGTGTGTGAAGTCATAGAATGGAGTTGTGTGAACTCAGAAAGGAGGTGTGTGAAGTCACAGAATAGAGGTGTGTGAAGTCATACAATGGAGGTGTGTGAAGTCACAGAATGGAAGTGTGTGAATTCATAGAATGGAGGTGTGTGAAGTCATAGAATGGAGGTGTGTGAACTCACAGAATGGAGGTGTGTGAAGTAACAGAATGGAGGTGTGTGAAGTCACAGAATGGAAGTGGGTGAACTCACAATGGAGGTGTGTGAAGTCACAGAAGGGAATTGTGTGAAGTCAGAAGGGAGGTGTGTGAAGTCACAGAATGGAGATGTGTGAACTCAGAATGGAGGTGTGGGAAGTCACAGATGGAAGTTTGTGAAGTCATAGAATGGAGGTGTGTGAGGTCATAGAATGGATGTTTCTGAAGTAAGAATGAAGGTGTGTGAAGTCATAGAATGGAGGTGTGTGAAGTCATGGAATGGAGGTGTGTGAAGTCAGAGAATGGAGCTGTGTGAAGTCAGAATGGAGGTGTGAAGTCATAGAATAGAGGTGGGTGAAGTCATAGAAAGGAGTTGTGGGAAGTCATAGAATAGAGGAGTGTGAAGTCATAGAATGGAGGTGAGTGAAGTCACAGATTCGAGGTCTGAGAAGTATAGAATGGAGCTGTGTGATGCCAGAATTGAGGAGTGTGAAGTCCTAGAATGGACGTGTGTGAACTCATAGAATGGAGGTGTGTGACGTCACAATGGAACTGTGTGAAGTCACAGAATGGAGGTGTGTGAAGTCATATATTGGAGGTGTGTGAAGTCAGAATGGAGGTGTGTGAAGTCACAGAATGGAGGTGTGTGAACTCAGAATGGAGGTGTTTGAAGTCATAGATGGAGGTGTGTGAAGTCACAGTATGGAGGTGTGTGAAATCATAGAATGGAATTTTGTGAATTCACAGAATGTAGCTGTGTGAAGTCAAAATGGAGGAGCGTGAAGTCATAGAATGGAGGTGTGTGAAGTCAGAATGGAGGTGTGTGAACTCATAGATTGGACGTGTGTGAAGTAACAATGGAGGTGTGTGAAGACATAGAATGGAGGTGTGTGAAGTCACAGAATGGAGGTGTGTGAAGTCATAGAATGGAGGTGTGTGAAGTCATAGAATGGAGGTGTGTGAAGTCATAGAATGGATGTTTCTGAAGTAAGAATGAAGGTGTGTGAAGTCATAGAATGGAGGTGTGTGAAGTCAAAAGGGTGGTGTGTAAACTCATAGAATGGAGGTGTGTGAAGTCAAAGAATGTAGGTGTGTGAAGTCAGAATGGAGGTTTGAAGTCATAGAATGGGGGTGGGTGAAGTCATGGAAAGGAGGTGTGGGAAGTCATAGTATGGAGAAGTGTGAAGTCATAGAGTGGACGTGAGTGAAGTCACATATTCAAAGTCTGTGAAGTCTTAGAATGGAGGTTTGTGAAGTCAGTAGGGAGGTGTGTGAACTCATAGAATGGAGGTGTGTGAAGTCACAATATAGGTGTGTGAAGTCATAGAATGGAGGTATTTGAAGTCAGAATGGAGGTGTGTGAAGTCACAGAATGGAGGTGTGTGAAGTCAGGGAATGGTGGTGTGTGAAGTCACAGAATGGAGGTGTGTGAAGTCACGGAATGGAGGTGTGTGAAGTCACAGAATGGAGGTGTGTGAACTCAGAATGGCGATGTGAGAAATCACAGAATGGAGGTGTGTGAAGTCATAGAATGGAAGTGTGTGAAGTAACAGAATGGAGGTTTGTGAAGTAAGAATGGAGGTGTGTGAAGTCACCGAATGGAGTTGTGTGAACTCAGAATTGAGGTGTGTGAATTCACAGAATGGAGGTTTGTGAAGTCATAGAATGGAGTTGTGTGAGGTCATAGAATGGAGGTGTGTGAATTTAGTTTAAAGGTATGTGAAGTCACAAAATGGAGGTGTGTCAACTCAGAAATGAGGTATGTGAAGTCAAAGAATGGAGGTGTGTGAATTCACAGAATGGAAGTGGGTGAACTCAAAATGGAGGTGTGTGAAGTCACAGAATGGCGGTGTGTGAATTCATAGAATGGAGGTGCGTGAAGTCACAGAATGGAAGTGTGTGAAGTCAAAATGGAGGTGTGTGAAGTCATAGAATGGAGGTGTATGAAGTAATGGAATGGAGGTTTGTGAAGTCAAACATTGGAAGTGTGTGAAGTTACAGAATGGAGGTGTGTCAACTCAGAAATGAGGTATGTGAAGTCATAGAATGGAGGTGTGTGAATTCACAGAATGGAAGTGGGTGAACTCAAAATGGAGGTGTGTGAAGTCACAGAATGGCGGTGTGTGAATTCATAGAAGGGAGGTGTGTGAAGTCATAGAATGGAGGTGTGTGAAGTCAGAGAATGGAGGTGTGTGAAGTCAGAATGCAGGTGTGTGAAGTCATAGAATGGAGGTGTGTGAAGTCACAGATTCGAGGTCTGTGAAATCATAGAATGGAGCTGTGTGATGCCAGAATTGAGGAGTATGAAGTCCTAGAATGGAAGTGTGTGAACTCATACAATGGAGGTGTGTGACGTCACAATGGAACTGTGTGAAGTCACAGAATGGAGGTGTGTGAAGTCATATATTGGAGGTGTGTGAAGTCAGAATGGAGATGTGTGAAGTCACAGAATGGAGGTGTGTGAACTCAGAATGGAGGTGTTTGAAGTCACAGATGGAGGTGTGTGAAGTCACAGTATGGAGGTGTGTGAAATCATAGAGTGGAATTTTGTGAATTCACACAATGGAGCTGTGTGAAGTCAGAATGGATGAGTGTGAAGTCATAGAATGGAGGTGTGTGAAGTCAGAATGGAGGTGTGTGAACTCATACAATGGACGTGTGTGAAGTCACAATGGAGGTGTGTGAAGACATAGAATGGAGGTGTGTGAAGTCACTGAATGGAGCTCTGTGAATAGAATGGAGGTGTGTGAAGTCATAGAATGGAGGTGTTTGAAGTCATAGAATGGATGTTTCTGAAGTAAGAATGAAGGTGTGTGAAGTCATTGAATGGAGGTGTGTGAAGTCAAAATGGTGGTGTGTGAAATCATAGAATGGCAGGTGTGTGAAGTCACATATTCAAAGTCTGTGAAGTCATAGAATGGAGGTTTGTGAAGTCAAAATGCAGGTTTGTGAACTCAAAGAAAGGAGGTGTGTGAAGTCATGGAATGGAGGTGTGTGACGTCCAAGAATGGAGGTGTGTGATTTCAAACAATGGTGGTGTGTGAAGTCACAGAATGGAGGTGTGTGAAGTCACAGAATGGAGGTGTGTGAAGTCAAAATGGAGGTGTGTGAAGTCACAGAATGGAGGTATGTGAAGTCACAGAATGGAGGTGTTTGAAGTCAAATTGTGGTGTGTGACTTCACAAATGGAGGTGTGTGAAGTCAGAATGAAGCTGAGTGAAGTCATAGAATGGAGGTGGGTGAAGGCAGAATGGAAGTGTGTGAACTCATAGAATGGAGGTGTGTGAAGTCAAAATAGAGGTCTGTGAAGTCATAGAATGGTGGTTTTTGATGTCAAAGAATGGAGGTGTGTGAAGTCATAGAATGGAGGTGTGTGAACTCAGATTGGAGGTGTGTGAAATCACAGAAGGGAGGTGTGTCAACTCAGAAACTAGGTGTGTGAAGTCATAGAATGGCGGTGTGTGAAGTCACAGAATGAAGGTGTGTGAAGTCATAGAAGGAGGTGTCTGAAGTCACAGAATGGAGGTGTGTGAAGACACAGAATGGAGGTGTGTGAACTCAGAGAGGAGGTGTGTGAAGTCACAGAATGGAGGTGTGTGAAGTCATAGAATGGAAGTGTGTGAAGTCATAGAATGGAGGTGTGTGAAGTCAGAATGGAGGTGTGTGAAGTCACAGAATGGAGGTGTGTGAACCCAGAATGGAGGTGTGTGAAGTCACAGAATGGAGGTTTGTGAAGTCATAGAATGGAGGTGTATGAAGTCATAGAATGGATGTTGCTGAAGTAAGAATGAAGGTGTGTGAAGTCATAGAATGGAGGTGTCTGAAGTTATAGAATGGAAGTTGCTGAAGTAAGAATGAAGGTGTGTGAACTCATAGAATGGAGGTGTATGAACTCATAGAATGGAGGTGTGTGAATTCATGGAACGGAGGTGTGTGAAGTCAAAGAATGGAGGTGTATGATGTCAAACAATGGAAGTGTGTGAAGTCATAGAATGGAGGTGTGTGAAGTCTTAGAATGGAGGTGTGTGAAGTCATAGAATGGAGGTGTGTGAAGTCACAGAAGGGAGGTGTGTGAAGTCACAGAATGGAGGTCTGTAAAGTCACAGTATGGAGGTGTGTGAAGGCACAGAATGGAGGGGTGTGAAGTCAAAGAATGGAGGAATGTGAAGTCACAGAATGGAGATGTGTGAAGTGAGAATACAGGTGTGCCAAGTCATAGAATGGAGGTGTGTGAAGTCACAATGGAGATGTGTGAAGTCATAGAATGGTATTTTTTGAAGTCACAGAATGGAGGTGTGTGAAGTCATAGAATGGAGGTGTGTGAAGTTAGATTAGAGGTATGTGAAGTCACAAAATGGAGGTGTGTCAACTCAGAAATGAGGTATGTGAAGTCATAGAATGGAGGTGTGTGAATTCACAGAATGGAAGTGGGTGAACTCAAAATGGAGGTGGGTGTGTGAAGTCACAGAATGGCGGTGTGTGAATTCATAGAAGGGAGGTGTGTGAAGTCATAGAATGGAGGTGTGTGAAGTCACAGAATGGAAGTGTGTGAAGTCAAAATGGAGGTGTGTGAAGTCATAGAATGGAGGTGTATGAAGTCATGGAATGGAGGTTTGTGAAGTCAAACATTGGAAGTGTGTGAAGTTACAGAATGGAGGTGTGTGAAGTCATAGAATGGAGGTGTGTGAAGTCAGAGAATGGAGATGTGTGAAGTCAGAATGCAGGTGTGTGAAGTCATAGAATGGAGGTGTGTGCAGTCATAGAATGGAGGTGTGTGAAGTCATAGATTGGAAGTGTTTGAAGTCATAGATTGGAGGTTTGTGAAGTCACAGTGGGAGGTGTGTGAAGTCACAGAATGGAGATCTATGAAGTCACAGTGGAGGTGTGTGAAGTCATAGAATGGAGGTGTGTGCAGTCAAAGAATGAAGGTGTGTGAAGTCATAGAATGGAGGTGTGTGAAGTCACAGCATGGAGGTGTGTGAAGTCAGAATGGAGATGTGTGAAGTCATAGAATGGAGGTGTGTGAACTCATAGAATGGAGGTGGGTGAAGACATAGAATGGAGGTGTGTGAAGTCACAGAATGGAGGTGTGTGAAGTCATAGAATGGAGGTGTGTGAAGTCATAGAATGGAGGTGTGTGAAGTCATAGAATGGATGTTTCTGAAGTAAGAATGAAGGTGTGTGAAGTCATAGAATGGAGGTGTGTGAAGTCAAAAGGGTGGTGTGTAAACTCATAGAATGGAGGTGTGTGAAGTCAAAGAATGTAGGTGTGTGAAGTCAGAATGGAGGTTTGAAGTCATAGAATGGGGGTGGGTGAAGTCATGGAAAGGAGGTGTGGGAAGTCATAGTATGGAGAAGTGTGAAGTCATAGAGTGGACGTGAGTGAAGTCACATATTCAAAGTCTGTGAAGTCTTAGAATGGAGGTTTGTGAAGTCAGTAGGGAGGTGTGTGAACTCATAGAATGGAGGTGTGTGAAGTCACAATATAGGTGTGTGAAGTCATAGAATGGAGGTATTTGAAGTCAGAATGGAGGTGTGTGAAGTCACAGAATGGAGGTGTGTGAAGTCAGGGAATGGTGGTGTGTGAAGTCACAGAATGGAGGTGTGTGAAGTCACGGAATGGAGGTGTGTGAAGTCACAGAATGGAGGTGTGTGAACTCAGAATGGCGATGTGAGAAATCACAGAATGGAGGTGTGTGAAGTCATAGAATGGAAGTGTGTGAAGTAACAGAATGGAGGTTTGTGAAGTAAGAATGGAGGTGTGTGAAGTCACCGAATGGAGTTGTGTGAACTCAGAATTGAGGTGTGTGAATTCACAGAATGGAGGTTTGTGAAGTCATAGAATGGAGTTGTGTGAGGTCATAGAATGGAGGTGTGTGAATTTAGTTTAAAGGTATGTGAAGTCACAAAATGGAGGTGTGTCAACTCAGAAATGAGGTATGTGAAGTCAAAGAATGGAGGTGTGTGAATTCACAGAATGGAAGTGGGTGAACTCAAAATGGAGGTGTGTGAAGTCACAGAATGGCGGTGTGTGAATTCATAGAATGGAGGTGTGTGAAGTCACAGAATGGAAGTGTGTGAAGTCAAAATGGAGGTGTGTGAAGTCATAGAATGGAGGTGTATGAAGTAATGGAATGGAGGTTTGTGAAGTCAAACATTGGAAGTGTGTGAAGTTACAGAATGGAGGTGTGTCAACTCAGAAATGAGGTATGTGAAGTCATAGAATGGAGGTGTGTGAATTCACAGAATGGAAGTGGGTGAACTCAAAATGGAGGTGTGTGAAGTCACAGAATGGCGGTGTGTGAATTCATAGAAGGGAGGTGTGTGAAGTCATAGAATGGAGGTGTGTGAAGTCAGAGAATGGAGGTGTGTGAAGTCAGAATGCAGGTGTGTGAAGTCATAGAATGGAGGTGTGTGAAGTCACAGATTCGAGGTCTGTGAAATCATAGAATGGAGCTGTGTGATGCCAGAATTGAGGAGTATGAAGTCCTAGAATGGAAGTGTGTGAACTCATACAATGGAGGTGTGTGACGTCACAATGGAACTGTGTGAAGTCACAGAATGGAGGTGTGTGAAGTCATATATTGGAGGTGTGTGAAGTCAGAATGGAGATGTGTGAAGTCACAGAATGGAGGTGTGTGAACTCAGAATGGAGGTGTTTGAAGTCACAGATGGAGGTGTGTGAAGTCACAGTATGGAGGTGTGTGAAATCATAGAGTGGAATTTTGTGAATTCACACAATGGAGCTGTGTGAAGTCAGAATGGATGAGTGTGAAGTCATAGAATGGAGGTGTGTGAAGTCAGAATGGAGGTGTGTGAACTCATACAATGGACGTGTGTGAAGTCACAATGGAGGTGTGTGAAGACATAGAATGGAGGTGTGTGAAGTCACTGAATGGAGCTCTGTGAATTCATAGAATGGAGGTGTGTGAAGTCATAGAATGGAGGTGTTTGAAGTCATAGAATGGATGTTTCTGAAGTAAGAATGAAGGTGTGTGAAGTCATTGAATGGAGGTGTGTGAAGTCAAAATGGTGGTGTGTGAAATCATAGAATGGAGGTGTGTGAAGTCACATATTCAAAGTCTGTGAAGTCATAGAATGGAGGTTTGTGAAGTCAAAATGCAGGTTTGTGAACTCAAAGAAAGGAGGTGTGTGAAGTCATGGAATGGAGGTGTGTGACGTCCAAGAATGGAGGTGTGTGATTTCAAACAATGGTGGTGTGTGAAGTCACAGAATGGAGGTGTGTGAAGTCACAGAATGGAGGTGTGTGAAGTCAAAATGGAGGTGTGTGAAGTCACAGAATGGAGGTATGTGAAGTCACAGAATGGAGGTGTTTGAAGTCAAAATTGTGGTGTGTGACTTCACAAATGGAGGTGTGTGAAGTCAGAATGAAGCTGAGTGAAGTCATAGAATGGAGGTGGGTGAAGGCAGAATGGAAGTGTGTGAACTCATAGAATGGAGGTGTGTGAAGTCAAAATGGAGGTCTGTGAAGTCATAGAATGGTGGTTTTTGATGTCAAAGAATGGAGGTGTGTGAAGTCATAGAATGGAGGTGTGTGAACTCAGATTGGAGGTGTGTGAAATCACAGAAGGGAGGTGTGTCAACTCAGAAACTAGGTGTGTGAAGTCATAGAATGGCGGTGTGTGAAGTCACAGAATGAAGGTGTGTGAAGTCATAGAAGGAGGTGTCTGAAGTCACAGAATGGAGGTGTGTGAAGACACAGAATGGAGGTGTGTGAACTCAGAGAGGAGGTGTGTGAAGTCACAGAATGGAGGTGTGTGAAGTCATAGAATGGAAGTGTGTGAAGTCATAGAATGGAGGTGTGTGAAGTCAGAATGGAGGTGTGTGAAGTCACAGAATGGAGGTGTGTGAACCCAGAATGGAGGTGTGTGAAGTCACAGAATGGAGGTTTGTGAAGTCATAGAATGGAGGTGTATGAAGTCATAGAATGGATGTTGCTGAAGTAAGAATGAAGGTGTGTGAAGTCATAGAATGGAGGTGTCTGAAGTTATAGAATGGAAGTTGCTGAAGTAAGAATGAAGGTGTGTGAACTCATAGAATGGAGGTGTGTGAATTCATGGAACGGAGGTGTGTGAAGTCAAAGAATGGAGGTGTATGATGTCAAACAATGGAAGTGTGTGAAGTCATAGAATGGAGGTGTGTGAAGTCTTAGAATGGAGGTGTGTGAAGTCATAGAATGGAGGTGTGTGAAGTCACAGAAGGGAGGTGTGTGAAGTCACAGAATGGAGGTCTGTAAAGTCACAGTATGGAGGTGTGTGAAGGCACAGAATGGAGGGGTGTGAAGTCAAAGAATGGAGGAATGTGAAGTCACAGAATGGAGATGTGTGAAGTGAGAATACAGGTGTGCCAAGTCATAGAATGGAGGTGTGTGAAGTCACAATGGAGATGTGTGAAGTCATAGAATGGTATTTTTTGAAGTCACAGAATGGAGGTGTGTGAAGTCATAGAATGGAGGTGTGTGAAGTTAGATTAGAGGTATGTGAAGTCACAAAATGGAGGTGTGTCAACTCAGAAATGAGGTATGTGAAGTCATAGAATGGAGGTGTGTGAATTCACAGAATGGAAGTGGGTGAACTCAAAATGGAGGTGTGTGAAGTCACAGAATGGCGGTGTGTGAATTCATAGAAGGGAGGTGTGTGAAGTCATAGAATGGAGGTGTGTGAAGTCACAGAATGGAAGTGTGTGAAGTCAAAATGGAGGTGTGTGAAGTCATAGAATGGAGGTGTATGAAGTCATGGAATGGAGGTTTGTGAAGTCAAACATTGGAAGTGTGTGAAGTTACAGAATGGAGGTGTGTGAAGTCATAGAATGGAGGTGTGTGAAGTCAGAGAATGGAGATGTGTGAAGTCAGAATGCAGGTGTGTGAAGTCATAGAATGGAGGTGTGTGCAGTCATAGAATGGAGGTGTGTGAAGTCATAGATTGGAAGTGTTTGAAGTCATAGATTGGAGGTTTGTGAAGTCACAGTGGGAGGTGTGTGAAGTCACAGAATGGAGATCTATGAAGTCACAGTGGAGGTGTGTGAAGTCATAGAATGGAGGTGTGTGCAGTCAAAGAATGAAGGTGTGTGAAGTCATAGAATGGAGGTGTGTGAAGTCACAGCATGGAGGTGTGTGAAGTCAGAATGGAGATGTGTGAAGTCATAGAATGGAGGTGTGTGAACTCATAGAATGGAGGTGGGTGAAGTCACAATGCAGGTGTGTGAAGTCATAGAATGGAGTTGTGTGAACTCAGATAGGAGGTATGTGAAGTCACCGAATAGAGGTGTGTGAAGTCATACAATGGAGGTGTGTGAAGTCACAGAATGGAGGTGTGTGAATTCATAGAATGGAGGTGTGTGAAGTCACAGAATGGAGGTGAGTGAAGTCACAGAATGGAAGTGGGTGAACTCACAATGGAGGTGTGTGAAGTCACAGAAGGGAGGTGTGTGAAGTCAGAAGGGAGGTGTGTGAAGTCACAGAATGGAGATGTGTGAACTCAGAATGGAGGTGTGGGAAGTCACAGAATGGAGGTTTGTAAAGTCATAGAATGGAGGTGTGTGAGGTCATAGAATGGATGTTTCTGAAGTAAGAATGATGGTGTGTGAAGTCATAGAATGGAGGTGTGTGAAGTCATAGAATGGAGGTGTGTGAAGTCAGAGAATGGAGGTGTGTGAAGTCAGAATGGAGGTGTGAAGTCATAGAATAGAGGTGGGTGAAGTCATAGAAAGGAGTTGTGGGAAGTCATAGAATAGAGGAGTGTGAAGTCATAGAATGGAGGTGAGTGAAGTCACAGATTCGAGGTCTGTGAAATCATAGATTGGAGCTCTGTGATGCCAGAATTGAGGAGTGTGAAGTCCTAGAATGGAAGTGTGTGAACTCATAGAATGGAGGTGTGTGACGTCACAATGGAAGTGTGTGAAGTCACAGAACGGAGGTGTGTGAAGTCATATATTGGAGGTGTGTGAAGTCAGAATGGACGTGTGTGAAGTCACAGAATGGAGGTGTGATGAATTCACAGAATGGAAGTGGGTGAACTCAAAATGGAGGTGTGTGAAGTCACAGAATGGAAGTGTGTGAAGTCATAGATTGGAGGTGTGTGAAGTCACAGAGCGAGGTGTGTGAAGTCACAGAATGAAGATCTGTGAAGTCAAAATGGAGGTGTGTGAAGTCATAGAATGGAGGTGTATGAAGTCATGGAATGGAGGTTTGTGAAGTCAAACATTGGAAGTGTGTGAAGTTACAGAATGGAGGTGTGTGAAGTCATAGAATGGAGGTGTGTGAAGTCAGAGAATGGAGGTGTGTGAAGTCAGAATGCAGGTGTGTGAAGTCATAGAATGGAGGTGTGTGCAGTCATAGAATGGAGGTGTGTGAAGTCATAGATTGGAAGTGTTTGAAGTCATAGATTGGAGGTTTGTGAAGTCACAGTGGGAGGTGTGTGAAGTCACAGAATGGAGATCTGTGAAGTCACAGTGGAGGTGTGTGAAGTCATAGAATGGAGGTGTGTGCAGTCAAAGAATGAAGGTGTGTGAAGTCATAGAATGGAGGTGTGTGAAGTCACAGCATGGAGGTGTGTGAAGTCAGAATCGAGATGTGTGAAGTCATAGAATGGAGGTGTGTGAACTCATAGAATCGAGGTGGGTGAAGTCACAATGCAGGTGTGTGAAGTCATAGAATGGAGTTGTGTGAACTCAGATAGGAGGTGTGTGAAGTCACCGAATAGAGGTGTGTGAAGTCATACAATGGAGGTGTGTGAAGTCACAGAATGGAGGTGTGTGAATTCATAGAATGGAGGTGTGTGAAGTCACAGAATGGAGGTGAGTGAAGTCACAGAATGGAAGTGGGTGAACTCACAATGGAGGTGTGTGAAGTCACAGAAGGGAGGTGTGTGAAGTAAGAAGGGAGGTGTGTGAAGTCACAGAATGGAGATGTGTAAACTCAGTATGGAGGTGTGGGAAGTCACAGAATGGAGGTTTGTAAAGTCATAGAATGGAGGGGTGAGGTCATAGAATGGATGTTTCTGAAATAAGAATGATGGTGTGTGAAGTCATAGAATGGAGGTGTGTGAAGTCATAGAATGGAGGTGTGTGAAGTCAGAGAATGGAGGTGTGTGAAGTCAGAATGGAGGTGTGAAGTCATAGAATAGAGGTGGGTGAAGTCATAGAAAGGAGTTGTGGGAAGTAATAGAATAGAGGAGTGTGAAGTCATAGAATGGAGGTGAGTGAAGTCACAGATTCGAGGTCTGTGAAATTATAGAATGGAGCTGTGTGATGCCAGAATTGAGGAGTGTGAAGTCCTAGAATGGAAGTGTGTGAACTCATAGAATGGAGGTGTGTGACGTCACAATGGAAGTGTGTGAAGTCACAGAATGGAGGTGTGTGAAGTCATATATTGGAGGTGAGTGAAGTCAGAATGGACGTGTGTGAAGTCACAGGATGGAGGTGTGTGAACTCAGAATGGAGGTGTTTGAAGTCATAGATGGAGGTGTGTGAAGTCACAGTATGGAGGTGTGTGAAATCATAGAGTGTGAATTCACACAATGGAGCTGTGTGAAGTCAGAATGGAGGAGTGTGAAGTCATAGAATGGAGGTGTGTGAAGTCAGAATGGAGGTGTGTGAACTCATAGAACGGACGTGTGTGAAGTCAAAATGGAGGTGTGTGAAGACATAGAATGGAGGTGTGTGAAGTCACTGAATGGAGCTCTGTGAAGTCATAGAATGGAGGTGTGTGAAGTCATAGAATGGAGGAGTGTGAAGTCATAGAATGGATGTTTCTGAAGTAAGAATGAAGGTGTGTGAAGTCATAGAATGAAGGTGTGTGAAGTCAAAATGGTGGTGTGTGAACTCATAGAATGGAGGTGTGTGAAGTCACAGAATGCAGGTTTGTGAAGTCAGAATGGAGGTGTGAAGTCATAGAATGGGGGTGGGTGAAGTCATGGAAAGGAGGTGTGGGAAGTCATAGAATGGAGAAGTGTGAAGTCATAGAGTGGAGGTGAGTGAAGTCACATATTCAAAGTCTGTGAAGTCATAGAATGGAGGTTTGTGAAGTCAGAATGGAGGGGTGTGAACTCATAGAATGGAGGTGTGTGAAATAACAATGGAGGTGTGTGAAGTCATAGAATGGAGGTATTTGAAGTCAGAATGGAGGTGTGTGAACTCATAGAATGGAGGTGTGTGAAGTCACGGAATGGAGGTGTGTGAAGTCACAGAATGGAGGTGTGTGAAGTCACAGAATGGAGGTGTGTGAAGTCAGGGAATGGAGGTGTGTGAAGTCACAGAATGGAGGTGTGGGAAGTCACGGAATGGAGGTGTGTGACGTCACAGAATGGAGGTGTGTGAACTCAGAATGGAGGTGTGAGAAGTCACAGAATGAGGTGTGTGAAGTCATAGAATGGAAGTGTGTGAAGTCATAGAATGGAGGTTTGTGAAGTAAGAATGGAGGTGTGTCAAGTCACCGAATGGAGTTGTGTGAACTCAGAATGTAGGTGTGTGAATTCACAGAATGGAGGTTTGTGAAGTCATAGAATGGAGTTGTGTGAGGTCATAGAATGGATGTTTCTGAAGTAAGAATGAAGGTGTGTGAAGTCATAGAATGGAGGTGTGTGAAGTCATAGAATGGAGGTGTGTGAAGTCACAGAATGGAGGTATCTGAAGTCAGAATGGAGGTGTGAAGTTATCTAATAGAGGTGGGTGAAGTCATAGACAGGAGGTGTAGGAAGTCATAGAATGGAGCAGTGTGAAGTCATAGAGTGGAGGTGAGTGAAGTCACAGATTCGAGGTCTGTGAAGTAATAGAATAGAGGTGTGTGAAGTCAGAATGGAGGTGTGTGAAGTCATAGAATGGAGGTATGTGAACTCATAGAATGGAGGTGTGGGATGTCACAATGGAAGTGTGTGAAGTCACAGAATGGAGGTGTGTGAAGTCATACATTGGTGTGTGAAGTCAGAATGGAGGTGTGTGAAGTCACAGAAGGGAGGTGTGTGAACTCAGATTGGAGGTGTGTGAAGTCATAGATGGAGGTATGTGAAGTCATAGTATGGAGTTGTGTGAAATCATAGAATGCAGTTTTGTGAATTCACAGAATGGAGGAGTGTGAAGTCAGAATGGCGGAGTGTGAAGTCATAGAATGGAGGTGTGTGAAGTCATAGAATGGAGGTGTGTGAAGTCACAGAATGGAGGTGTGTGAAGTCACAGAATGGAGGTGTGTGAAGTCATAGAATTGATGTTTGTGAAGTAAGAATGAAGATGTGTGAAGTCATAGAATGGAAGTGTGTGAAGTCACAGAATGGAGGTGTGTGACGTCATAGAATGGAGCTGTGTGAATTCAGAATGGAGGTGTGTGAAGTCATAGAATGGAGGTGTGTGCAGTCATAGAATGGATGTTTCTGAAGTAGGAATGAAGGTGTGGGAAGTCATAGAATGGAGGTGTGTGAAGTCATGGAATGGAGGTGTGTGAAGTCAAACAATGGAGGTGTGTGAAGTCACAGAATGGAGGTGTGTGAAGTCACAGAATGGAGGTGTGTGAAGCCAAAATGGAGGTGTGTGAAGTCACAGAATGGAGGTGTGTGAAGTCACAGAAATGAGGTGTTTGAAGTCAAGATTGTGGTGTGTGAATTCACATATGGATGTGTGTGAACTCAGAATGGAGCTGAGTGAACTCATAGAATGGAGGTGGTTGAAGGCAGAATGGAAGTGTGTGAACTCGTAGAATGGAGGTGTGTGAGGTCATAATGCAGGTGTGTGAAGTCATAGAATGGTGGTTTTTGATGTCAAAGAATTGAGTTGTTTGAAGTCATAGAATGGACGTGTGAGCTCAGAATGGAGGTGTGTGAAATCACAGAAGGGAGGTGTGTCAACTCAGAAACGATGTGTGTGAAGTCATAGAATGGAGGTGTGTGAAGTCACAGAATGAAGGTGTGTGAAGTCATAGAAGGAGGTGTCTGAAGTCACAGAATGGAGGTGTGTGAAGACACAGAATGGAGGTGTGTGAACTCAGAGAGGAGGTGTGTGAAGTCACAGAATGGAGGTGTGTGAAGTCATACAATGGAAGTGTGTGAAGTCATAGAATGGAGGTGTGTGAAGTCAGAATGGAGGTGTGTGAAGTCACAGAATGAAGGTGTGTGAACCCAGAATGGAGGTGTTTGAAGTCACAGAATGGAGGTTTGTGAAGTCATAGAATGGAGGTTTATGAAGTCATAGAATGGATGTTGCTGAAGTAAGAATGAAGGTGGGTGAAGTCATTGAATGGAGGTGTCTGAAGTCATAGAATGGATGTTGCTGAAGTAACAATGAAGGTGTGTGAACTCATAGAATGGAGGTGTATGAACTCATAGAATGGAGGTGTGTGAATTCATGGAACGGAGGTGTGTGAAGTCAAAGAATGGAGGTGTATGATGTCAAACAAAGGAAGTGTGTGAAGTCATAGAATGGAGGTGTGTGAAGTCTTAGAATGGAGGTGTGTGAAGTCATAGAATGGAAGTGTGTGAAGTCACAGAAGGGAGGTGTGTGAAGTCACAGAATGGAGGTGTGTAAAGTCACAGAGTGGAGGTGTGTGAAGGCACAGAATTGAGGGGTGTGAAGTCAAAGAATGGAGGAATGTAAAGTCACAGAATGGAGATGTGTGAAGTCAGAATAGAGGTGTGCGAAGTCATAGAATGGAGGTGTGTGAAGTCAGAATGCAGCTGTGTGAACTCAAAGAATGAAGGTGTGTGAAGTCACAATGGAGATGTGTGAAGTCATAGAATGGTGGTTTTTGAAGTCAGAGAATGGAGGTGTGTGAAGTCATACAATGGAGGTGTGTGAAGTTACATTAGAGGTATGTGAAGTCACAAAATGGAGGTGGGTCAACTCAGAAATGAGGTATGTGAAGTCATAGAATGGAGGTGTGTGAAGTCACAGAATTGAGGTGTGTGAAGTCAGAATGGAGGTGTGTGAATTCAGAATGGAGGTGTGTGAAGTCAGAGAATGAACGTGTGTGAAGTCACAATGCAGGTGTGTGAACTGATAGAACGTAGCTGTGTGAAGTCACAATGGAGGTGTGTGAAGTCATAGAATGGAGGTGTGTGAAGTCATAGAATTGAGGTGTGTGAAGTCACAACATGGACGTGTGTGAAGTCATATAATGGAGGTGTGCGAAGTCACAGAATGGAGGTGTGTGAACTCAGAATGGAGGTGTGTGAAGTCACAGAATGGAGGTGTGTGAAGTCATAGAATGGAGATGTGTTAAGTCACAGAATGGAGGTGTGTGAAATCGTAGAATGGAGGTGTGTGAAGTAAGAGAATCAAGGTGTGTGAAGTCACAGAATGGAGGTGTGTGAACTCACAATGGAGGTAGGTGAAGTCACAGAATGGAGGTGTGTGAAGTCATAGAAGGGAAGTGTGTGAAGTCATAGAATATAGGTGTGTGATGTCAGAATGGAGGTGTTTGAAGTCACAGAATGGAGGTGTGTGACGTCATAAATGTTGGTGTGTGAAGTCATAGAATGGAGGTGTGAAGTCATAGAATGGAGGTGTGAAGTCACAGAATGGAGGTGTGTGAAGGCTTAGAATGGTGGTTTTTGAAGTCACAGAATGGAGGTGTGTGAAGTCATAGAATGGAGGTGTGTGAAGTTAGATTAGAGGTATGTGAAGTCACAAAATGGAGGAGTGTCAACTCAGAAATGAGGTATGTGAAGTCATAGAATGGAGGTGTGTGAAGTCACAGAATTGAGGTTTGTGAAGTCACAATATGGAGGTGGGTGAAGTCATATAATGGAGGTGTGTGAAGTCACAGAATTGAGGTGTGTGAACTCAGAATGGAGGTGTGTGAAGTCACAGAATGGAGGTGTGTGAAGTCATAGAATGGAGATGTGTTAAGTCACTGAATGGAGGTGTGTGAAGTCATAGAATGGAAGTGTGTGATGTCATAGAATGTAGGTGTGTGATGTCAGAATGGAGGTGTGTGAAGTCACAGAATGGAGGTGTGTGACGTCATAAATGTTGGTGTGTGAAGTCATACAATGGAGGTGCGAAGTCATAGAATGGAGGTGTGAAGTCACAGAATGGAGGTGTGTATAGTCACAGAAGGCAGGTCTGTGAAGTCAGAGAATAGAGTTGTGTGAAGTCACAATGGAGGTGTGTGAACTCATAGAATGGAGGTGTGTGGAGTCAAACAATGGAAGTCTGTGAAGTCATAGAATGGATGTGTGTGCAGTCAAAATGGAGGTGTGTGAAGTCAGAGAATGGCGGTGTGTGAAGTCAAAGAATGGACGTGTGTGAAGTCAAAATTGTGGTGTGTGAAATCACAAATGCAGGTGTGTGAAGTCACAGAATGGAGGTGTGTGAAGTCACAATGGAGGTGTGTGAAGTCAAAGAATGGATGTGTGTGAAGTCATAGACTGGAGGTGTATGAAGTCATGGAATGGAGGTTTGTGAAGTCAAACATTGGAAGCGTGTGAAGTTACAGAATGGAGGTGTGTGAAGTCACAGAATGGAGGTGTGTGAAATCAGAGAATGGAGGTGTGTGAAGTCAGAATGCAGGTGTGTGAAGATATAGAATGGAGGTGTGTGAAGTCATAGAATGGAGGTGGGTGCAGTCATAGATTGGAAGAGTGTGAAGTCATAGAATGGAGGTGTGTGAAGTCATAGATTGAAGGTGTGGGTAGTCATAGTATGGAGGTGTGTGAAGTCACAGAATGGAGGTGTGTGAAGTCACAGAATGGAGTTGTGTGAAGTCACAAAGGAGGTGTGTGAAGTCATAGGATGGAGGTGTGTGAAATCAAAGAATGGAGGTGTGTGAAGTCACAGAATGGATTGTGTGTGAAATCACAGAATGGAGGTGTGTGAAGTCACAGAATGGAGGTTTGTGAAGTCATAGAATGGAGGTGTGTGAAGTTACAGAATGCAGGTGTGTGAAGTCAGAATAGAGGTGTGCGAAGTCATAGAATGGAGGTGTGTGAAGTCAGAATGGAGGTGTATGAACTCATAGAATGGAGGTGTATGAAGTCACAATTGAGGTGTGTGAAGTCACAGAATTGATGTGTGTGAACTCAGAAAGGAGGTGTGTGAAGTCATAGAATGGAGGTCTGTGAAGTCATAGAATGGAGGTGTGTGAAATCATAGAATGGAGGTGTGTGAAGTCACAGAATTGAGGTGTGTGAAGACAGAATTGAGGTGTGTTAAGTCAGAATGGAAGTGTGTGAAGTCAGATAATGGAGGTGTGTGAAGTCACAATGCAGGTGTGTGAACTCACAGAATGGAGGTGTGTGAAGTAACAATGTAGGTTTCTGAAGTCATAGAATGGAGGTGTGTGAAGTCATAGAATGGAGGTGTGTGAAGTCATAGAATGGAAGTGTGTGAAGTCATAGAATGGAGGTTTGTGAAGTAAGAATGGAGGTGTGTGAAGTCACCGAATGGAGTTGTGTGAGCTCAGAATGGAGGTGTGCGAAGTCAGAGAATGGAGGTGTTTGAAGTCATAGAATGGAGGTGTGTGAAGTCACAGAATGGAGGTATCTAAAGTCAGAATCAAGGTGTAAAGTCATAAAATAGAGGTGGGTGAAGTCATACAAAGGAGGTGTGGGAAGTCATAGAATGGAGCAGTGTGAAGTCATAGAATGGAGGTGAGTAAAGTCACAGATTCGAGGTCTGTGAAGTCATAGAATGGAGGTGTGTGAAGTCAGAATGGAGGTGTGTGAAGGCATAGAATGGAGGTGTGTGAACTCATAGAATGGAGGTGTGTGTCGTCACAATGGAAGTGTATGAAGTCACAGAATGGAGGTGTGTGAAGTCATACATTGGTGTGTGAAGTCAGAATGGAGGTGTGTGAAGTCACAGAATTGAGGTGTGTGAACTCAGAATGGAGGTGTGTGAAGTCACAGAATAGAGGTGTGTGAAGTCATACATTGGTGTGTGAAGTCACAATGCAGCTGTGTGAAGTCATAGAATGGAGTTGTGTGAACTCAGAAAGGAGGTGTGTGAAGTCACAGAATGGTGGTGTGTGAAGTCACAGAATGGTGGTGTGTGAAGTCACAGAATGGAAGTGGGTGAACTCACAATTGAGGTGTGTGAAGTCACAGAAGGGAGGTGTGTGAAGTCAGAAGGGAGGTGTGTGAAGTCACAGAATGGAGATGTGTGAACTCAGAATGGAGGTGTGGGAAGTCACAGAATGGAGATTTGTGAAGTCATAGAAAGGAGGTGTGTGAGGCCATAGAATGGATGTTTCTGAAGTAAGAATGAAGGTGTGTGAAGTCATAGAATGGAGGTGTGTGAAGTCATAGAATGGAGGTGTGTGAAGTCACAGAATGGAGGTGTGTGAAGTCAGAATGGAGGTGTGAAGTCATAGAATAGAGGTGGGTGAAGTCATAGAAAGGAGTTGTGGGAAGTCATAGAATAGAGGAGTGTGAAGTCATAGAATGGAGGCGAGTGAAGTCACAGATCCGAGGTCTGTGAAGTCATAGAATGGAGCTGTGTGATGTCAGAATTGAGGAGTGTGAAGTCCTAGAATGGATGTGTGTGAACTCATAGAAAGGAGGTGTGTGACCTCACAACGGAAGTGTGTGAAGTCACAGAATGGAGGTGTGTGAAGTCATATATTGGAGGTGTGTGAAGTCAGAATGGAGGTGTGTGAAGTCACAGAATGGAGGTGTGTGAACTCAGAATGGAGGTGTTTGAAGTCATAGATGGAGGTGTGTGAAGTCACAGTATGGAGGTGTGTGAAATCATAGAATGGAATTTTGTGAATTCACAGAATGGAGCTGTGTGAAGTCAGAATGGAGGAGTGTGAAGTCATAGAATGGAGGTGTGTGAAGTCAAAATGGAGGTGTGTGAACTCACAGAATGGACGTGTGTGAAGTCACAATGGAGGTGTGTGAAGACATAGAATGGAGGTGTGTGAAGTCACAGAATGGAGGTGTGAAGTCATAGAATGGATGTTTCTGAAGTAATAATGAAGGTGTGTGAAGTCATAGAATGGAGGTATGTGAAGTCAAAATGGAGGTGTGTGAACTCATAGAATGGAGGTGTGTGAAACCACAGAATGGAGGTGTGTGAAGTCAGAATGGAGGTGTGAAGTCATAGAATGGGGGTGGGTGAAGTCATGGAAAGGAGGTGTGGGAAGTCATAGAATGGAGAAGTGTGAAGTCATAGAGTGGAGGTGAGTGAAGTCACATATTCAAAGTCTGGGAAGTCATAGAATGGAGGTTTGTGAAGTCAGAATGGAGGTGTATGAACTCATAGAATGGAGGTGTGTGAAGTCACAATGGAGGTGTGTGAAGTCATAGAATGGGGGTGTGTGAAATCAGAGAATGGAGGTGTGTGAAGTCAGAATGCAGGTGTGTGAAGTCATAGAATGGAGGTGTGTGAAGTCATAGAATGGAGGTGTGTGAAGTCATAGATTGGAAGCGTGTGAAGTCATAGAATGGAGGTGTGTGAAGTCATAGATTGAAGGTGTGGGGAAGTCATAGTATGGAGGTGTGTGAAGTCACAGAATGGAGGTGTGTGAAGTCACAGAATGGAGCTGTGTGAAGTCAAAATGGAGGCGTGTGAAGTCATAGGATGGAGGTGTGTGAAATCAAAGAATGGAGGTTTGTGAAGCCATAGAATGGATTGTGTGTGAAATCAGAGAATGGAGGTGTGTGAAGTCACAGAATGGAGGTGCGTAAAGTCAGAGAGTGGAGGTGTGTGAAGTCACAGAATGGAGGTTTGTGAAGTCATAGAATGGAGGTGTGTGAAGTCACAGAATGCAGGTGTGTGAAGTCAGAATAGAGGTGTGCGAAGTCATAGAATGGAGGTGTGTGAAGTCAGAATAGAGGTGTGTGAACTCACAGAATGGAGGTGTGTAAAGTCAGAGAGTGGAGGTGTGTGAAGTCACAGAATGGAGGTTTGTGAAGTCATAGAATGGAGGTGTGTGAAGTCACAGAATGCAGGTGTGTGAAGTCAGAATAGAGGTGTGCGAAGTCATAGAATGGAGGTGTGTGAAGTCAGAATGGAGCTGTGTGAAGTCATAGAATGGATGTGTGTGAAGTGAGAATGGAGGTGTATAAACTCATAGATTGGAGGTGTATGAAGTCACAATGGAGGTGTGTGAAGTCACATAATGGATGTGTGTGAACTCAGAAAGGAGGTGTGTGAAGTCATAGAACGGAGGTCTGTAAAGTCATAGAATGGAGGTGTGTGAAATCATAGAATGGAGGTGTGTGAAGTCACAGAATTGAGGTGTGTGAAGACAGAATGGAGGTGTGTGAAGTCACAATGCAGGTGTGTGAAGTCATAGAATGGAGGTGTGTGAAGTCATAAAATGGAGATGGTGAAGTGACAGAATGGAGGTGTAGGAAGTCATAGAATGGAGGTGTGTGAAGTCACAGATTGGTGGTGTGTGAAGTCATAGAATGGAGGGGTGTGAAGTTATAGAATGGAGGTGTGTTAAGTCATAGAATGGAGGTGTGGAAGTCACAGAATGGATGTGTGTGAAGTCACAGAATGGAGGTGTGTGAACTGAGAATGGAGGTGTGTGAAGTCACAGAATGGCGGTGTGTGAAGTCATACAATGGAGGTGTGTGAAGTCACAGAATGGAGGGGTGTGATTTCATAGAAGGGAGGTGTGTGAAGTCATAGAATGGAGGTGTGTGAAGTCACATAATGGAGGTGTGTGAAGTCACAGAATGGATGTGTGTGAAGACACAGAATGGAAGTGGGTGAACTCCCAAGGGAGGTTTGTGAAGTCACAGAATGGAGGTGTGTGAATTCATAGAAGGGAGGTGTGTGAAGTCATAGAATGGAGGTGTGGGAAGTCAAAATGGAGGTGTGTGACGTCAGAGAATGGAGGTGTGTGCAGTCAATGAATGGACTTGTGTGAAGTCAAAATTGTGGTGTGTGAAGTCAAAGAATGGATGTGTGTGAAGTCACAGAATGGAGGTGTGTGAAGTCAAAATGGAGGTGTGTGAAATCAAAGAATGGATGTGTTTGAAGTCATAGAATGGATGTGTATGAAGTCATGGAATGGAGGTCTGTGAAGTCAAACATTGGAAGTGTGTGAAGTTACAGAATGGAGGTGTGTGAAGTCATAGAATTGAGGTGTGTGAAGTCAGAGAATGGAGGTGTGTGAAGTCAGAATGCAGGTGTGTGAAGTCATAGAATGGAGGTGTGTGAAGTCATAGATTGGAAGTGTGTGAAGTCATAGATTGGCGGTGTGTGAAGTCACAGAGGGAGGTGTGTGAAGTCACAGAATGGAGTTCTGTGAAGTCAGAGTGGAGGTGTGTGAAGTCATAGATTGGAGGTGTGTGATGTCAAAGAATGGAGGTGTGTGAAGTCATAGAATGGAGGTGTGTGAAGTCACAGCATGGAGGTGTGTGAAGTCAGAATGGAGATGTGAGAAGTCATAGAATGGAGGTGGGTGAAGTCACAATGCAGGTGTGTGAATTCGTAGAATGGAGTTGTGTGAACTCAGAAATGAGGTGTGTGAAGTCACAGAATAGAGGTGTGCGAAGTCATAGAATGGAGGTGAGTGAAATCACAGATTCGAGGTCTGTGAAGTCATAGAATGGAGCTGTGTGATGTCAGAATTGAGGAGTGTGAAGTCCTAGAATGGATGTGTGTGAAGTCATAGAATGGAGGTGTGTGAAGTCACATAATGGAGGTGTGTGAA
Organism: Megascapheus bottae; assembly: GCA_024803745.1. NCBI lineage: Eukaryota > Metazoa > Chordata > Mammalia > Rodentia > Geomyidae > Megascapheus > Megascapheus bottae. Next base: position 664,472 of record JANJXV010000455.1, read on the forward strand.
GTCACAGAATGGATGTGTGTGAAGACACAGAATGGAAGTGGGTGAACTCCCAATGGAGGTTTGTGAAGTCACAGAATGGAGGTGTGTGAATTCATAGAAGGGAGGTGTGTGAAGTCACAGAATGGAGGTGTGTAAAGTCACAGAGTGGAGGTGTGTGAAGGCACAGAATGGAGGGGTGTGAAGTCAAAGAATGGAGGAATGTAAAGTCACAGAATGGAGATGTGTGAAGTCAGAATAGAGGTGTGCGAAGTCATAGAATGGAGGTGTGTGAAGTCAGAATGGAGCTGTGTGAACTCATAGAATGAAGGTGTGTGAAGTCACAATGGAGATGTGTGAAGTCGTAGAATGGTGGTTTTTGAAGTCAGAGAATGGAGGTGTGTGAAGTCATACAATGGAGGTGTGTGAAGTTAGATTAGAGGTATATGAAGTCACAAAATGGAGGTGTGTCAACTCAGAAATGAGGTATATGAAGTCATAGAATGGAGGTGTGTGAAGTCACAGAAGGGAGGTGTGTGAAGTCAGAAGGGAGGTGTGTGAAGTCACAGAATGGAGATGTGTGAACTGAGAATGGATGTGTGGGAAGTCACAGAATGGAGATTTGTGAAGTCATAGAATGGAGGTGTGTGAGGTCATAGAATGGATGTTTCTGAAGTAAGAATGAAGGTTTGTGAAGTCATAGAATGGAGGTGTGTGAAGTCATAGAATGGAGGTGTGAAGTCATAGAACAGAGGTGGGTGAAGTCATAGAAAGGAGTTGTGGGAAGTCATAGAATAGAGGAGTGTGAAGTCATAGAATGGAGGTGAGTGAAGTCACAGATCCGAGGGCTGTGAAGTCATAGATTGGAGCTGTGTGATGTCAGAATTGAGGAGTGTGAAGTCCTAGAATGGATGTGTGTGAATTCATAGAAAGGAGGTGTGTGACGTCACAATGGAAGTGTGTGAAGTCACAGAATGGAGGTGTGTGAAGTCATATATTGGAGGTGTGTGAAGTCAGAATGGAGGTGTGTGAAGTCACAGAATGGAGGTGTGTGAACTCAGAATGGAGGTGTTTGAAGTCATAGATGGAGGTGTGTGAAGTCACAGTATGGAGGTGTGTGAAATCATAGAATGGAATTTTGTGAATTCACAGAATGGAGCTGTGTGAAGTCAGAATGGAGGAGTGTGAACTCATAGAATGGAGGTGTGTGAAGTCAGAATGGAGGTGTGTGAACTCATAGAATGGACGTGTGTGAAGTCACAATGGAGGTGTGTGAAGACAGAGAATGGAGGTGTGTGAAGTCACAGAATGGAGGTGTGAAGTCATAGAATGGATGTTTCTGAAGTAATAATGAAGGTGTGTGAAGTCATAGAATGGAGGTGTGTGAAGTCAAAATGGAGGTGTGTGAACTCACAGAATGTTGGTGTGTGAAACCACAGAATGGAGGTGTGTGAAGTCAGAATGGAGGTGTGAAGTCATAGAATGGGGGTGGGTGAAGTCATGGAAAGGAGGTGTGGGAAGTCATAGAATGGAGTAGTGTGAAGTCATAGAGTGGAGGTGAGTGAAGTCACATATTCAAAGTCTGGGAAGTCATAGAATGGAGGTTTGTGAAGTCAGAATGGAGGTGTATGAACTCATAGAATGGAGGTGTGTGAAGTCACAATGGAGGTGTGTGAAGTCATAGAATGGGGGTGTGTGAAATCAGAGAATGAAGGTGTGTGAAGTCAGAATTCAGGTGTGTGAAGTCATAGAATGGAGGTGTGTGAAGTCATAGAATGGAGGTGTGTGAAGTCATAGATTGGAAGCGTGTGAAGTCATAGAATGGAGGTGTGTGAAGTCATAGATTGAAGGTGTGTGGAAGTCATAGTATGGAGGTGTGTGAAGTCACAGAATGGAGGTGTGTGAAGTCACAGAACGGAGCTGTGTGAAGTCACAATGGAGGCGTGTGAAGTCATAGGATGGAGGTGTGTGAAATCAAAGAATGGAGGTTTGTGAAGTCATAGAATTGATTGTGTGTGAAATCAGAGAATGGAGGTGTGTGAAGTCACAGAATGGAGGTGTGTAAAGTCAGAGAGTGGAGGTGTGTGAAGTCACAGAATGGAGGTTTGTGAAGTCATAGAACGGAGGTCTGTAAAGTCATAGAATGGAGGTGTGTGAAATCATAGAATGGAGGTGTGTGAAGTCACAGAATTGAGGTGTGTGAAGACAGAATGGAGGTGTGTGAAGTCAGAATGGAGGTGTATGAAGTCAGATAATGGAGGTGTGTTAAGTCACAATGCAGGTGTGTGAAGTCATAGAATGGAGGCGTGTGAAGTCATAGAATGGAGGTGGTAAGTGACAGAATGGAGGTGTGTGAAGTCATAGAATTTAGGTGTGTGAAGTCACAGATTGGTGGTGTGTGAAGTCATAGAATGGAGGGGTGTGAAGTCATAGAATGGAGGTGTGTTAAGTCATAGAATGGAGGTGTGGAAGTCACAGAATGGAGGTGTGTGAAGTCACAGATTGGTGGTGTGTGAAGTCATACAATGGAGGTGTGTGAAGTCACAGAATGGAGGGGTGTGAATTCATAGAAGGGAGGTGTGTGAAGTCATAGAATGGAGGTGTGTGAAGTCACATAATGGAGGTGTGTGAAGTCACAGAATGGATGTGTGTGAAGACACAGAATGGAAGTGGGTGAATTCCCAATGGAGGTGTGTGAAGTCACAGAATAGAGGTGTGTGAATTCATAGAATGGAGGTGTGTGAAGTCATAGAATGGAGGTGTGGGAAGTCACAGAATGGAAGTGTGTGAAGTCAAAATGGAGGTGTGTGAAGTCAGAGAATGGAGGTGTGTGCAGTCAATGAGTGGACTTGTGTGAAGTCAAAATTGTGGTGTGTGAAGTCACAGAATGGATGTGTGTGAAGTCACAGAATGGAGGTGTGTGAAGTCAAAATGGCGGTGTGTGAAGTCAAAGAATGGATGTGTTTGAAGTCATAGAATGGAGGTGTATGAAGTCATGGAATGGAGGTGTGTGAAGTCAAACATTGGAAGTGAGTGAAGTTACAGAATGGGGATGTGTGAAGTCATAGAATGGAGGTGTGTGAAGTCAGAGAATGGAGGTGTGTGAAGTCAGAATGCAGGTGTGTGAAGTCATAGAATGGAGGTGAGTGAAGTCATAGATTGGAAGTGTGTGAAGTCATAGATTGGAGGTGTGTGAAGTCACAGAGGGAGGTGTGTGAAGTCACAGAATGGAGTTCTGTGAAGTCACAGTGGAGGTGTGTGAAGTCATAGAATGGAGTTTTGTGAAGTCAAAGAATGGAGGTGTGTGAAGTCACAGCATGGAGGTGTGTGAAGTCAGAATGGAGATGTGTGAAGTCATAGAATGGAGGTGGGTGAAGTCACAATGCAGGTGTGTGAAGTCATAGAATGGAGTTGTGTGTACTCAGAAAGGAGGTGTGTGAAGTCACAGAATAGAGGTGTGCGAAGTCATACAATGGAGGTGTGGGAAGTCACAGAATGGAGGTGTGTGAATTCATAGAATGGATGTGTGTGAAGTCATAGAATGGAGGTGTGTGAAGTCACAGAATGGAGGTGTGTGAAGTAACAGAATGGTGGTGTGTGAAGTCACAGAATGGAAGTGGGTGAACTCACAATGGAGGTGTGTGAAGTCACAGAAGGTAGGTGTGTGAAGTCAGAAGGGAGGTGTGTGAAGTCATAGAATGGAGATGTGTGAACTCAGAATGGAGGTGTGGGAAGTCACAGAATGGAGATTTGTGAAGTCATAGAATGGAGGTGTTTAAGGTCATAGAATGGATGTTTCTGAAGTAAGAATGAAGGTGTGTGAAGTCATAGAATGGAGGTGTGTGAAGTCATAGAATGGAGTTGTGTGAATTCACAGAACAGAGGTGTGTGAAGTCAGAATGGAGGTGTGAAGTCATAGAATAGAGGTGGGTGAAGTCATAGAAAGGGGTTGTGGGAAGTCATAGAATAGAGGAGTGTGAAGTCATAGAATGGAGGTGAGTGAAGTCACAGATTCGAGGTCTGTGAAGTCATAGAATGGAGCTGTGTGATGTCAGAATTGAGGAGTGTGAAGTCCTAGAATGGATGTGTGTGAACTCATAGAATGGAGGTGTGTGACATCACAATGGAAGTGTGTGAAGTCACAGAATGGAAGTGTGTGAAGTCATATATTGGAGGTGTGTGAAGTCAGAATGAAGGTGTGTGAAGTCACAGAATGGAGGTGTGTGAACTCAGAATGGAGGTGTTTGAAGTCATAGATGGAGGTGTGTGAAGTCACAGTATGGAGGTGTGTGAAATCATAGAATGGAATTTTGTGAATTCACAGAATGGAGCTGTGTGAAGTCAGAATGGAGGAGTGTGAAGTCATAGAATGGAGGTGTGTGAAGTCAGAATGGAGGTGTGTGAACTCACAGAATGGACGTGTGTGAAGTCACAATGGAGGTGTGTGAAGACATAGAATGGAGGTGTGAGAAGTCACAGAATGGAGGTGTGTGAAGTCACAGCATGAAGGTGTGTGAATCACAGAATGGAGGTATGTGAACTCACAATGGAGGTGGGTGAAGTCACAGATGGATGTGTCTGAAGTAAGAATGAAGGTGTGTGAAGTCATAGAATGGAGATGTGTGAAGTCAAATTGGAGGTGTGTGAACTCATAGAATGGAGGTGTGTGAAGTCACAGAATGGAGGTGTGTGAAGTCAGAATGGAGGTGTGAAGTCATAGAATGGGGGTGGGTAAAGTCATGGAAAGGAGGTGTGGGAAGTCATAGAATGGAGAAGTGTGAAGTCATAGAGTGGAGGTGAGTGAAGTCACATATTCAAAGTCTGTGAAGTCATAGAATGGAGGTTTGTGAAGTCAGAATGGAGGTGTATGAACTCATAAAATGGAGGTGTGTGAATTCACAATGGAGGTGTGTTAAGTCATAGAATGGGGGTGTGTGAAATCAGAGAATGGAGGTGTGTGAAGTCAGAATGCAGGTGTGTGAAGTCATAGAATGGAGGTGTGTGAAGTCATAGAATGGAGGTGTGTGAAGTCATAGATTGGAAGCGTGTGAAGTCATAGAATGGAGGTGTGTGAAGTCATAGATTGAAGGTGTGGGGAAGTCATAGTATGGATGTGTGTGAAGTCACAGAAATGGAGGTGTGTGAAGTCACAGAATGGGGGTTTGCGAAGTCATAGAAGGGAGGTGTGTGAAGTCAGAATGGAGCTGAGTGAAGTCATAGAATGGATGTGTGTGAAGTCAGAATGGAGGTGTGTGAACTCATAGACTGGAGGTGTATGAAGTCACAATGGAGGTGTGTGAAGTCACAGAATGGATGTGTGTGAACTCAGAAAGGAGGTGTGTGAAGTCATAGAATGGAGGTCTGTGAAGTCATAGAATGGAGGTGTGTGAAATCAGAATGGATGTGTGTGAAGGCAGAATGGAGGTGTGTGAAGTCAGATAATGGAGGTGTGTGAAGTCACAATGCAGGTGTGTGAACTCATAGAATGGAGGTGTGTGAAGTAACAATGTATGTTTCTGAAGTCATAGAATGGAGGTGTGTGAAGTCATAGTATGGAGGTGTGTGAAGTCACAGAAATGAAGGTGTGTGAAGTCACAGAATGGAGTTGTGTTAAGTCACAATGGAGGTGTGAGAAGTCATAGAAGGAGGTGTGTGAAATCAAAGAATGGAGGTTTGTGAAGTCATAGAATGTATTGTGTGTGAAATCACAGAATGCAGGGGTGTGAAGTCACAGCATGGAGGTGTGTAAAGTCACAGAGTGGAGGTGTGAAGTCACAGAATGGAGGTTTGTGAAGTCATAGAATGGAGGTGTGTGAAGTCAGAATGGAGCTTTGTGAAGTCATAGAATGGATGTGTGTGAAGTCAGAATGGAGGTGTGTGAACTCATAGACTGTAGGTGTATGAAGTCACAATGGAGGTGTGTGAAGTCACAGAATGGATATGTGTGAACTCAGAAAGGAGGTGTGTGAAGTCATAGAAAGGAGGTATGTGAAGTCATAAAATGGAGGTGTGTGAAATCATAGAATGGAGGTGTGTGAAGTCACAGAATTGAGGTGTGTGAAGACAGAATGGAGGTGTGTGAAGCCAGAATGGAGGTGTGTGAAGTCAGATAATGGAGGTGTGTGAAGTCACAATGCAGGTGTGTGAACTCATAGAATGGAGGTGTGTGAAGTAACAATGTAGGTTTCTGAAGTCATAGAATGGAGGTGTGTGAAGTCATAGAATGGAGTTTTGTGAAGTCATAGAATGGAATTGTGTGAAGTCATAGAATGGAGGTTTGTGAAGTAAGAATGGAGGTGTGTGAAGTCACCGAATGGAGTTGTGTGAGGTCAGAATGGAGGTGTGTGAAGTCAGAGAATGGAGGTGTTTGAAGTCATAGAATGGAGGTGTGTGAAGTCACAGAATGGAGGTATCTCAAGTCAGAAACGAGGTGTGAAGAAATAGAATAGAGGTGGGTGAATTCATAGAAAGGAGGTGTGGGAAGGCATAGAATGGAGCAGTGTGAAGTCATAGAATGGAGGTGAGTGAAGTCAGAATGGAGGTGTGTGAAGTCACAGAATTGAGGTGTGTGAACTCAGAATGGAGGTGTGTGAAGTCATCGATGGAGGTGTTTGAAGTCATAGTATGGAGGTGTGTGAAATCATAGAATGGAGTTTTGTGAATTCATACAATGGAGGAGTGTGAAGTCAGAATGGCGGAGTGTGAAGCCATATAATGGAGGTGTGTGAAGTTAGAATGGAGGTGTGTGAAGACTTAGAATGGAGGTGTGTGAAGTCACAGAATGGAGGTGTGTCAAGTCATAGAATGGAGGTGTGTGAAGTCATAGAATGGATGTTTGTGAAGTAAGAATGAAGGTGCGTGAAGTCATACAATGGAAGTGTGTGAAGTCACAGAATGGAGGTGTGTGAAGTCATAGAATGGAGCTGTGTGAATTCAGAATGGAGGTGTGTGAAGTCATCGAATGGAGGTGTGTGCAGTCATAGAATGGAGGTGTGTGAAGTCAAAATGGAGGTGTGTGAACTCAAAGAATGGAGGTGTGTGAACTCAAAGAATGGAGGTGTGTGAAGTCATGGAATGGAGGTGTGTGAAGTCCAAGAATGGAGGTGTGTGAAGTCAAACAATGGAGGTGTGTGAAGTCACAGAATGGAGGTGTGTGAAGTCACAGATTGGAGGTGTGTGAAGTCACAGAATGGAGGTGTGTGAAGTCAAAATGGTGGTGTGTCAATTCACAAATGGAGGTGTGTGAAGTCAGAAGGCAGCTGAGTGAAGTCATACAATGGAGGTGGGTGAAGGCAGAATGGAAGTGTGTGAACTCCTAGAATGGATGTGTGTGAAGTCAAAATGGAGGTGTGTGAAGTCATAGAATGGTGGTTTTTGATGTCAAAGAAGGGAGGTGTGTGAAGTCATAGACTGGAGGTGTGTGAACTCAGATTGCAGGTGTGTGAAATTACAGAAAGCAGGTGTGTCAACTCAGAAACGAGGTGTGTGAAGTCATAGAATGGAGGTGTGTGAAGTCATAGAATCGAAGTGTGTGAAATCATAGAATGGAGTTGTGTGAAGTCAGAATGGAGATGTGTGAAGTCATAGAATGGAGGTGTGTGAAGTCACAATGCAGGTGTGTGAACTCATAGAATTGAGGTGGGTGTAGTCACAATGCAGGTGTGTGAAGTCATAGAATGGAGGTGTGTGAAGTCATAGAATGGAGGTGGTGAAGTGACAGAATGGAGGTGTGAGAACTCATAGAATGGAGGTGTGTGAAGTCAGAATGGTGGTGTGTGAAGTCATAGAATGGAGGGGTGTGAAGTCATAGAATGGAGGTGTGTTAAGTCATAGAATGGAGGTGTGGGAGTCACAGAATGGAGGTGTGTGAAGTCACAGAATGGAGGTGTGTGAACTGAGAATGGAGGTGTGTGAAGTCACAGAATAGAGGTGTGTGAAGTCATACAATGGAGGTGTGGGAGGTCACAGAATGGAGGGGTGTGAATTCATAGAAGGGAGGTGTGTGAAGTCATAGAATGGAGGTGTGTGAAGTCACAAGATGGAGGTGTGTGAAGTCACAGAATGGAGGTGTGTGAAGACACAGAATGGAATTGGGTGAACTCACAATGGAGGTGTGTGAAGTCACAGAATGGAGGTGTGTGAATTCATAAAAGGGAGGTGTGTGAAGTCATAGAATGGAGGTGTGTGAAGTCACAGAATGGAAGTGTGTGAAGTCAAAATGTAGGTGTGTGAAGTCAGAGAATGGAGGTGTGTGAAGTCAATGAATGGACTGGTGTGAAGTCAAAATTGTGGTGTGTGAAGTCAAAGAATGGATGTGTTTGAAGTCACAGAATGGAGGTGTGTGAAGTCAAAATGGAGGTGTGTGAAGTCAAAGAATGGATGTGTTTGAAGTCATAGAATGGAGGTGTATGAAGTCATGTAAAGGAGGTGTGTGAAGTCAAACATTGGAAGTGTGTGAAGTTACAGAATGGAGGTGTGTGAAGTCATAGAATGGAGGTGTGTGAAGTCAGAGAATGGAGGTGTGTGAAGTCAGAATGCAGGTCTGTGAAGTGATAGAATGGAGGTGTGTGAAGTCATAGATTGGAAGTGTGTGAAGTCATAGATTGGAGGTGTGTGAAATCACAGAGGGAGGTGTGTGAAGTCACAGAATGGAGTTCTGTGAAGTCACAGTGGAGGTGTGTGAAGTCATAGAATGGAGGTGTGTGAAGTCAAAGAATGGAGGTGTGTGAAGTCATAGAATGGAGGTGTGTGAAGTCACAGCATGGAGGTGTGTGAAGTCAGAATGGAGATGTGTGAAGTCATAGAATGGAGGTGTGTGAAGTCATAATGCAGGTGTGTGAACTCATAGAATGGAGGTGGGTGAAGTCACAATGCAGGTGTGTGAAGTCATAGATTGGAGGTGTGTGAAGTCACAGAATAGAGGTGTGTGAAGTCATACAATGGAGGTGTGTGAAGTCACAGAATGGAGGTGTGTGAATTCATAGAATGGAGGTGTGTGAAGTCATAGAATGGAGATGTGTGAAGTCACAGAATGGAGGTGTGTGAAGTAACAGAATGGAGGTGTGTGAAGTCACAGAATGGAAGTAGGTGAACTCACAATGGAGGTGTGTGAAGTCACAGAAGTGAGGTGTGTGAAGTCAGAAGGGAGGTGTGTGAAGTCACAGAATGGAGATGTGTGAACTCAGAATGGAGGTGTGGGAAGTCACAGAATGGAGGTTTGTGAAGTCATAGAATGAAGGTGTGTGAGGTCATAGAATGGATGTTTCTGAAGTAAGAATGAAGGTGTGTGAAGTCATAGATTGGAGGTGTGTGAAGTCATAGAATGGAGGAGTGTGAAGTCATAGAATGGAGGTGTGTGAAGTCAGAATGGAAGTGTGTGAAGTCATAGAATGGAGGTTTGTGAAGTAAGAATGGAGGTGTGTGAATTCAGAGAATGGAGGTGTTTGAAGTCATAGAATGGAGGTGTGTGAAGTCAACGAATGGAGGTATCTGAAGTCAGAATGGAGGTGTGAAGTCATAGAAAAGAGGTGGGTGAAGTCATAGAAAGGAGGTGTGGGAAGTCATAGAATGGAGCAGTGTGAAGTCATAGAATGGAGGTGAGTGAAGTCACAGATTCGAGGTCTGTGAAGTCATAGAATGGAGGTGTGTGAAGTCAGAATGGAGGTATGTGAAGTCATAGAATGGAGGTGTGTGAACTCATAGAATGGAGGTGTGTGTCGTCACAATGGAAGTGTGTGAAGTCACAGAATGGAGGTGTGTGAAGTCATACATTGGTGTGTGAAGTCAGAATGGAGGTGTGTGAAGTCACAGAATTGAGGTGTGTGAACTCAGAATGGAGGTGTGTGAAGTCATAGATGGAGGTGTGTGAAGTCATAGTATGGAGGTGTGTGAAATCATAGAATGGAGTTTTGTGAATTCACAGAATGGAGGAGTGTGAAGTCAGAATGGCGGAGTGTGAAGTCATAGAATGGAGGTGTGTGAAGTTAGAATGGAGGTGTGTGAACTCATAGAATGGAGGTGTGTGAAGTCACAATGGAGGTGTGTGAAGACATAGAATGGAGGTGTGTGAAGTCACAGAATTGAGGTGTGTGAAGTCATAGAATGGAGGTGTGTGAAGTCATAGAGTGGATGTTTGTGAAGTAAGAATGAAGGTGTGTGAAGTCATAGAATGGAAGTGTGTGAAGTCACAGAATGGAGGTGTGTGACGTCATAGAATGGAGCTGTGTGAATTCAGAATGGAGGTGTGTGATGTCATCTAATGGACTTGTGTGCAGTCATAGAATGGATGTTTCTGAAGTAGGAATGAAGGTGTGTGAAGTCATAGAATGGAGGTGTGTGAAGTCAAAATGGAGGTGTGTGAACTCAAAGAATGGAGGTGTGTGAACTCATAGAATGGAGGTGTGTGAACTCATGGAATGGAGGTGTGTGAAGTCCAAGAATGGAGGTGTGTGAAGTCACAGAATGGAGGTGTGTGAAGTCAGAAGGCAGCTGAGTGAAGTCATAGAAATGAGGTGGGTGAAGGCAGAATGCAAGTGTGTGAACTCGTAGAATGGAGGTGTGTGAAGTCAAAATGGAGGTGTGTGAATCATAGAACTGTGGTTTTTGGTGTCAAAGAATGGAGGTGTGTGAAGTCATAGACTGGTGGTGTGTGAACTCAGATTGGAGGTGTGTGAAATCACAGAAAGCAAGTGTGTCAACTCAGAAACGAGGTGTGTGAAGTTGTAGAATGGAGGTGTGTGAAGTCATAGAATCGAGGTGTGTGAAATCATAGAATGGAGGTGTGTGAAGTCACAATGCAGGTGTGTGAACTCATAGAAGTGAGGTGGGTGAAGTCACAATGCAGGTGTGTGAAGTCATATAATGGAGGTGTGTGAAGTCATAGAATGGAAGTGGTGAAGTGACAGAATGGAGGTGTGTGAAGTCACAGAATGGTGATGTGTGAAGTCATAGAATGGAGCGGTGTGAAGTCATAGAATGGAGGTGTGTTAAGTCATAGAATGGAGGTGTGGAAGTCACAGAATGGAGGTGTGTGAAGTCACAGAAGGGAGGTGTGTGAAGTCATACAATGGAGGTGTGTGAAGTCACAGAATGGAGGGGTGTGAATTCATAGAAGGGATTTGTGTGAAGTCATAGAATGGAGGTGTGTGAAGTCACATGATGGAGGTGTGTGAAGTCACAGAATGGAGGTGTGTGAAGACACAGAATTGAAGTGGGTGAACTCACAATGGAGGTGTGTGCCGTCACAGAATGGAGGTGTGTGAATTCATAGAAGGGAGGTGTGTGAAGTCATAGAATGGAGGTGTGTGAAGTCACAGAATGGAAGTGTGTGAAGTCAAAATGGAGGTGTGTGAAGTCAAAGAATGGATGTGTTTGAAGTCATAGAATGGAGGTGTGTGAAATCACATGATGGAGGTGTCTGAAGTCACAGAATGGAGGTGTGTGAAGACACAGAATTGAAGTGGGTGAAGTCACAATGGAGGTGTGTGCAGTCACAGAATGGAGGTGTGTGAATTCATAGAAGGGAGGTGTGTGAAGTCAGAGAATGGAGGTGTGTGAAGTCACAGAATGGAGGTGTGTGAAGTCAAAATGGAGGTGTGTGAAGTCAAAGAATGGATGTGTTTGAAGTCATAGAATGGAGGTGTATGAAGTCATGGAATGGAGGTGTGTGAAGTCAAACATTGGAAGTGTGTGAAGTTACAGAATGGAGGTGTGTGAAGTCATAGAATGTAGGTGTGTGAAGTCAGAGAATGGAGGTGTGTGAAGTCAGAATCCAGGTGTGTGAAGTCATAGAATGGAGGTGTGTGAAGTCATAGATTGGAAGTGTGTGAAGTCATAGATTGGAGGTGTGTAAAATCACAGAGGGAGGTGTGTGATGTCACAGAATGGAGATGTGTGAACTCAGAATGGAGGTGTGGGAAGTCACAGAATGGAGGTTTGTGAAGTCATAGAATGGAGTTGTGTGAGGTCAGAGAATGGATGTTTCTGAAGTAAGAATGAAGGTGTGTGAAGTCATAAAATGGAGGTGTGTGAAGTCATAGAATGGACGTGTGTGAAGTCACAGAATGGCGGTGTGCGAAGTCAGAATGGAGGTGTGAAGTCATAGAATAGAGGTGGGTGAAGTCCTAGAAAGGAGTTGTGGGAAGTCATAGAATAGAGGAGTGTGAAGTCATAGAATGGAGGTGAGTGAAGTCACAGATCCGAGGTCTGTGAAGTCATAGAATGGAGCTGTGTGATGTCAGAATTGAGGAGTGTGAAGTCCTAGAAAGGATGTGTGTGAACTCATAGAATGGAGGTGTGTGACGTCACAATGGAAGTGTGTGAAGTCACAGAATGGAGGTGTGTGAAGTCATATATTGGAGGTGAGTGAAGTCAGAATGGAGGTGTGTGAAGTCACAGAATGGAGGTGTGTGAACTCAGAATGGAGGTGTTTGAAGTCATAGATGGAGGTGTGTGAAGTCACAGTATGGAGGTGTGTGAAATCATAGAATGGAATTTTGTGAATTCACAGAATGGAGCTGTGTGAAGTCAGAATGGAGGAGTGTGAAGTCATAGAATGGAGGTGTGTGAAGTCAGAATGGAGGTGTGTGAACTCATAGAATGGACGTGTGTGAAGTCACAATGGAGGTGTGTGAAGACAGAGAATGGATGTGTGTGAAGTAACAGAATGGAGGTGTGAAGTCATAGAATGGAAGTGTGTGAAGTCATAGAATGGAGGTGTGTGAAATCATAGAATGGATGTTTCTGAAGTAAGAATTAAGGTGTGTGAAGTCACATAATGGAGGTGTGTGAAGTCAAAATGGAGTTGTGTGAACTCATAGAATGGAGGTGTGTGAAGTCACAGAATGGAGGTGTGTGAAGTCAGAATGGAGGTGTGAAGTCATAGAATGGGGGTGGGTGAAGTCATGGAAAGGAGGTGTGGGAAGTAATAGAATGCAGAAGTGTGAAGTCATAGAGTGGAGGTGAGTGAAGTTACATATTCAAAGTCTGTGAAGTCATAGAATGGAGGTTTGTGAAGTCAGAATGGAGGTGTATGAACTCATAGAATGGAGGTGTGTGAAGTCAGAATGGAGGTGTGAAGTCATAGAATGGAGGTGTGTGAAGTCATAGATTGGAAGCGTGTGAAGTCATAGAATGGAGGTGTGTGAAGTCATAGATTGAAGGTGTGGGGAAGTCATAGTATGGAGGTGTGTGAAGTCACAGAATGGAGGTGTGTGAAGTCACAGAATGGAGCTGTGTGAAGTCACAATGGAGGTGTGTGAAGTCATAGGATGGAGGTATGTGAAATCAAAGAATGGAGGTTTGTGAAGTCATAGAATGGATTGTGTGTGAAATCACAGAATAGAGGTGTGTGAAGTCACAGAATGGAGGTGTGTAAAGTCACAGAGTGGAGGTGTGTGAAGTCACAGAATGGAGGTTTGTGAAGTCATAGAATGGAGGTGTGTGAAGTCACAGAATGCAGGTGTGTGAAGTCAGAATAGATGTGTGCGAAGTCATAGAATGGAGGTGTGTGAAGTCAGAATGGAGCTTTGTGAAGTCATAGAATGGATGTGTGTGAAGTCAGAATGGAGGTGTGTGAACTCATAAAATGGGGGTGTATGAAGTCACAATGGAGGTGTGTGAAGTCACAGAATGGAGGTGTGTGAAGACACAGAATGGAATTGGGTGAACTCACAATGGAGGTGTGTGAAGTCACAGAATGGAGGTGTGTGAATTCATAAAAGGGAGGTGTGTGAAGTCATAGAATGGAGGTGTGTGAAGTCACAGAATGGAAGTGTGTGAAGTCAAAATGTAGGTGTGTGAAGTCAGAGAATGGAGGTGTGTGAAGTCAATGAATGGACTGGTGTGAAGTCAAAATTGTGGTGTGTGAAGTCAAAGAATGGATGTGTTTGAAGTCACAGAATGGAGGTGTGTGAAGTCAAAATGGAGGTTTGTGAAGTCAAAGAATGGATGTGTTTGAAGTCATAGAATGGAGGTGTATGAAGTCATGTAAAGGAGGTGTGTGAAGTCAAACATTGGAAGTGTGTGAAGTTACAGAATGGAGTTGTGTGAAGTCATAGAATGGAGGTGTGTGAAGTCAGAGAATGGAGGTGTGTGAAGTCAGAATGCAGGTCTGTGAAGTGATAGAATGGAGGTGTGTGAAGTCATAGATTGGAAGTGTGTGAAGTCATAGATTGGAGGTGTGTGAAATCACAGAGGGAGGTGTGTGAAGTCACAGAATGGAGTTCTGTGAAGTCACAGTGGAGGTGTGTGAAGTCATAGAATGGAGGTGTGTGAAGTCAAAGAATGGAGGTGTGTGAAGTCATAGAATGGAGGTGTGTGAAGTCACAGCATGGAGGTGTGTGAAGTCAGAATGGAGATGTGTGAAGTCATAGAATGGAGGTGTGTGAAGTCATAATGCAGGTGTGTGAACTCATAGAATGGAGGTGGGTGAAGTCACAATGCAGGTGTGTGAAGTCATAGATTGGAGGTGTGTGAAGTCACAGAATAGAGGTGTGTGAAGTCATACAATGGAGGTGTGTGAAGTCACAGAATGGAGGTGTGTGAATTCATAGAATGGAGGTGTGTGAAGTCATAGAATGGAGATGTGTGAAGTCACAGAATGGAGGTGTGTGAAGTAACAGAATGGAGGTGTGTGAAGTCACAGAATGGAAGTAGGTGAACTCACAATGGAGGTGTGTGAAGTCACAGAAGTGAGGTGTGTGAAGTCAGAAGGGAGGTGTGTGAAGTCACAGAATGGAGATGTGTGAACTCAGAATGGAGGTGTGGGAAGTCACAGAATGGAGGTTTGTGAAGTCATAGAATGAAGGTGTGTGAGGTCATAGAATGGATGTTTCTGAAGTAAGAATGAAGGTGTGTGAAGTCATAGATTGGAGGTGTGTGAAGTCATAGAATGGAGGAGTGTGAAGTCATAGAATGGAGGTGTGTGAAGTCAGAATGGAAGTGTGTGAAGTCATAGAATGGAGGTTTGTGAAGTAAGAATGGAGGTGTGTGAATTCAGAGAATGGAGGTGTTTGAAGTCATAGAATGGAGGTGTGTGAAGTCAACGAATGGAGGTATCTGAAGTCAGAATGGAGGTGTGAAGTCATAGAATAGAGGTGGGTGAAGTCATAGAAAGGAGGTGTGGGAAGTCATAGAATGGAGCAGTGTGAAGTCATAGAATGGAGGTGAGTGAAGTCACAGATTCGAGGTCTGTGAAGTCATAGAATGGAGGTGTGTGAAGTCAGAATGGAGGTATGTGAAGTCATAGAATGGAGGTGTGTGAACTCATAGAATGGAGGTGTGTGTCGTCACAATGGAAGTGTGTGAAGTCACAGAATGGAGGTGTGTGAAGTCATACATTGGTGTGTGAAGTCAGAATGGAGGTGTGTGAAGTCACAGAATTGAGGTGTGTGAACTCAGAATGGAGGTGTGTGAAGTCATAGATGGAGGTGTGTGAAGTCATAGTATGGAGGTGTGTGAAATCATAGAATGGAGTTTTGTGAATTCACAGAATGGAGGAGTGTGAAGTCAGAATGGCGGAGTGTGAAGTCATAGAATGGAGGTGTGTGAAGTTAGAATGGAGGTGTGTGAACTCATAGAATGGAGGTGTGTGAAGTCACAATGGAGGTGTGTGAAGACATAGAATGGAGGTGTGTGAAGTCACAGAATTGAGGTGTGTGAAGTCATAGAATGGAGGTGTGTGAAGTCATAGAGTGGATGTTTGTGAAGTAAGAATGAAGGTGTGTGAAGTCATAGAATGGAAGTGTGTGAAGTCACAGAATGGAGGTGTGTGACGTCATAGAATGGAGCTGTGTGAATTCAGAATGGAGGTGTGTGACGTCATCTAATGGAGGTGTGTGCAGTCATAGAATGGATGTTTCTGAAGTAGGAATGAAGGTGTGTGAAGTCATAGAATGGAGGTGTGTGAAGTCAAAATGGAGGTGTGTGAACTCAAAGAATGGAGGTGTGTGAACTCATAGAATGGAGGTGTGTGAACTCATGGAATGGAGGTGTGTGAAGTCCAAGAATGGAGGTGTGTGAAGTCACAGAATGGAGGTGTGTGAAGTCAGAAGGCAGCTGAGTGAAGTCATAGAATGGAGGTGGGTGAAGGCAGAATGCAAGTGTGTGAACTCGTAGAATGGAGGTGTGTGAAGTCAAAATGGAGGTGTGTGAATCATAGAACTGTGGTTTTTGGTGTCAAAGAATGGAGGTGTGTGAAGTCATAGACTGGTGGTGTGTGAACTCAGATTGGAGGTGTGTGAAATCACAGAAAGCAAGTGTGTCAACTCAGAAACGAGGTGTGTGAAGTTATAGAATGGAGGTGTGTGAAGTCATAGAATCGAGGTGTGTGAAATCATAGAATGGAGGTGTGTGAAGTCACAATGCAGGTGTGTGAACTCATAGAAGTGAGGTGGGTGAAGTCACAATGCAGGTGTGTGAAGTCATATAATGGAGGTGTGTGAAGTCATAGAATGGAGGTGGTGAAGTGACAGAATGGAGGTGTGTGAAGTCACAGAATGGTGATGTGTGAAGTCATAGAATGGAGCGGTGTGAAGTCATAGAATGGAGGTGTGTTAAGTCATAGAATGGAGGTGTGTGAAGTCACAGAATGGAGGTGTGTGAAGTCACAGAAGGGAGGTGTGTGAAGTCATACAATGGAGGTGTGTGAAGTCACAGAATGGAGGGGTGTGAATTCATAGAAGGGATTTGTGTGAAGTCATAGAATGGAGGTGTGTGAAGTCACATGATGGAGGTGTGTGAAGTCACAGAATGGAGGTGTGTGAAGACACAGAATTGAAGTGGGTGAACTCACAATGGAGGTGTGTGCCGTCACAGAATGGAGGTGTGTGAATTCATAGAAGGGAGGTGTGTGAAGTCATAGAATGGAGGTGTGTGAAGTCACAGAATGGAAGTGTGTGAAGTCAAAATGGAGGTGTGTGAAGTCAAAGAATGGATGTGTTTGAAGTCATAGAATGGAGGTGTGTGAAGTCACATGATGGAGGTGTCTGAAGTCACAGAATGGAGGTGTGTGAAGACACAGAATTGAAGTGGGTGAAGTCACAATGGAGGTGTGTGCAGTCACAGAATGGAGGTGTGTGAATTCATAGAAGGGAGGTGTGTGAAGTCAGAGAATGGAGGTGTGTGAAGTCACAGAATGGAGGTGTGTGAAGTCAAAATGGAGGTGTGTGAAGTCAAAGAATGGATGTGTTTGAAGTCATAGAATGGAGGTGTATGAAGTCATGGAATGGAGGTGTGTGAAGTCAAACATTGGAAGTGTGTGAAGTTACAGAATGGAGGTGTGTGAAGTCATAGAATGTAGGTGTGTGAAGTCAGAGAATGGAGGTGTGTGAAGTCAGAATCCAGGTGTGTGAAGTCATAGAATGGAGGTGTGTGAAGTCATAGATTGGAAGTGTGTGAAGTCATAGATTGGAGGTGTGTAAAATCACAGAGGGAGGTGTGTGATGTCACAGAATGGAGATGTGTGAACTCAGAATGGAGGTGTGGGAAGTCACAGAATGGAGGTTTGTGAAGTCATAGAATGGAGTTGTGTGAGGTCAGAGAATGGATGTTTCTGAAGTAAGAATGAAGGTGTGTGAAGTCATAAAATGGAGGTGTGTGAAGTCATAGAATGGACGTGTGTGAAGTCACAGAATGGCGGTGTGCGAAGTCAGAATGGAGGTGTGAAGTCATAGAATAGAGGTGGGTGAAGTCCTAGAAAGGAGTTGTGGGAAGTCATAGAATAGAGGAGTGTGAAGTCATAGAATGGAGGTGAGTGAAGTCACAGATCCGAGGTCTGTGAAGTCATAGAATGGAGCTGTGTGATGTCAGAATTGAGGAGTGTGAAGTCCTAGAAAGGTTGTGTGTGAACTCATAGAATGGAGGTGTGTGACGTCACAATGGAAGTGTGTGAAGTCACAGAATGGAGGTGTGTGAACTCAGAATGGAGGTGTTTGAAGTCATAGATGGAGGTGTGTGAAGTCACAGTATGGAGGTGTGTGAAATCATAGAATGGAATTTTGTGAATTCACAGAATGGAGCTGTGTGAAGTCAGAATGGAGGAGTGTGAAGTCATAGAATGGAGGTGTGTGAAGTCAGAATGGAGGTGTGTGAACTCATAGAATGGACGTGTGTGAAGTCACAATGGAGGTGTGTGAAGACAGAGAATGGATGTGTGTGAAGTAACAGAATGGAGGTGTGAAGTCATAGAATGGAAGTGTGTGAAGTCATAGAATGGAGGTGTGTGAAATCATAGAATGGATGTTTCTGAAGTAAGAATTAAGGTGTGTGAAGTCACATAATGGAGGTGTGTGAAGTCAAAATGGAGTTGTGTGAACTCATAGAATGGAGGTGTGTGAAGTCACAGAATGGAGGTGTGTGAAGTCAGAATGGAGGTGTGAAGTCATAGAATGGGGGTGGGTGAAGTCATGGAAAGGAGGTGTGGGAAGTAATAGAATGCAGAAGTGTGAAGTCATAGAGTGGAGGTGAGTGAAGTTACATATTCAAAGTCTGTGAAGTCATAGAATGGAGGTTTGTGAAGTCAGAATGGAGGTGTATGAACTCATAGAATGGAGGTGTGTGAAGTCAGAATGGAGGTGTGAAGTCATAGAATGGAGGTGTGTGAAGTCATAGATTGGAAGCGTGTGAAGTCATAGAATGGAGGTGTGTGAAGTCATAGATTGAAGGTGTGGGGAAGTCATAGTATGGAGGTGTGTGAAGTCACAGAATGGAGGTGTGTGAAGTCACAGAATGGAGCTGTGTGAAGTCACAATGGAGGTGTGTGAAGTCATAGGATGGAGGTATGTGAAATCAAAGAATGGAGGTTTGTGAAGTCATAGAATGGATTGTGTGTGAAATCACAGAATAGAGGTGTGTGAAGTCACAGAATGGAGGTGTGTAAAGTCACAGAGTGGAGGTGTGTGAAGTCACAGAATGGAGGTTTGTGAAGTCATAGAATGGAGGTGTGTGAAGTCACAGAATGCAGGTGTGTGAAGTCAGAATAGATGTGTGCGAAGTCATAGAATGGAGGTGTGTGAAGTCAGAATGGAGCTGTGTGAAGTCATAGAATGGATGTGTGTGAAGTCAGAATGGAGGTGTGTGAACTCATAAAATGGGGGTGTATGAAGTCACAATGGAGGTGTGTGAAGTCACAGAATGGATGTGTGTGAACTCATAAAGGAGGTGTGTGAAGTCATAGAATGGAGGTCAGTGAAGTCATAGAATTGAGGTTTGTGAAATCATAGAATGGAGGTGTGTGAAGTCACAGAATTGATGTGTGTGAAGACAGAATGGAGGTGAATGAAGTCACAGAATGGAGGTGTGTGAAGTCAGATAATGGAGGTGTGTGAAGTCACAATGCAGGTGTGTGAACTCATAGAATGGAGGTGTGTGAAGTAACAATGTAGGTTTCTGAAGTCATAGAATGGAGGTGTGTGAAGTCATAGAATGGAGGTGTGTGAAGTCATAGAATGGAAGTGTGTGAAGTCATAGAATGGAGTTTTGTGAAGTAAGAATGGAGGTGTGTGAAGTCACCGAATGGAGTTTTGTGAGCTCAGAATGGAGGTGTGTGAAGTCAGAGAATGGAGGTGTTTGAAGTCATAGAATGGAGGTGTGTGAAGTCACAGAATGGAGGTATCTGAAGTCAGAATCGAGGTGTGAAGTCATAGAATAGAGGTGGGTGAAGTCATAGAAAGGAGGTGTGGGAAGTCATAGAATGGAGCAGTGTGAAGTCATAGAATGGAGGTGAGTGAAGTCACAGATTCGAGGTCTGTGAAGTCATAGAATGGAGGTGTGTGAAGTCAGAATGGAGGTATGTGAAGTCATAGAATGGAGGTGTGTGAACTCATAGAATGGAGGTGTGTGTCGTCACAATGGAAGTGTGTGAAGTCACAGAATGGAGGTGTGTGAAGTCATACATTGGTGTGTGAAGTCAGAATGGAGGGGTGTGAAGTCACAGAATTGGGGTGTGTGAACTCAGAATGGAGGTGTGTGAAGTCATAGATGGAGGTGTGTGAAGTCATAGTATGGAGGTGTGTGAAATCATAGAATGGAGTTTTGTGAATTCACAGAATGGAGGAGTGTGAAGTCAGAATGGCGGAGTGTGAAGTCATAGAATGGAGGTGTGTGAAGTTAGAATGGAGGTGTGTGAACTCATAGAATGGAGGTGTGTGAAGTCACAATGGAGGTGTGTGAAGACATAGAATGGAGGTGTGTGAAGTCACAGAATTGAGGTGTGTGAAGTCATAGAATGGAGGTGTGTGAAGTCATAGAGTGGATGTTTGTGAAGTAAGAATGAAGGTGTGTGAAGTCATAGAATGGAAGTGTGTGAAGTCACAGAATGGAGGTGTGTGACGTCATAGAATGGAGCTGTGTGAATTCAGAATGGAGGTGTGTGACGTCATCTAATGGAGGTGTGTGCAGTCATAGAATGGATGTTTCTGAAGTAGGAATGAAGGTGTGTGAAGTCATAGAATGGAGGTGTGTGAAGTCAAAATGGAGGTGTGTGAACTCAAAGAATGGAGGTGTGTGAACTCATAGAATGGAGGTGTGTGAACTCATGGAATGGAGGTGTGTGAAGTCCAAGAATGGAGGTGTGTGAAGTCACAGAATGGAGGTGTGTGAAGTCAGAAGGCAGCTGAGTGAAGTCATAGAATGGAGGTGGGTGAAGGCAGAATGCAAGTGTGTGAACTCGTAGAATGGAGGTGTGTGAAGTCAAAATGGAGGTGTGTGAACTCAAAGAATGGAGGTGTGTGAACTCATAGAATGGAGGTTTGTGAAGTCATGGAATGGAGGTGTGTGAAGTCCAAGAATGGGAGTGTGTGAAGTCAAACCATGGAGGTGTGTGAAGTCACAGAATGGAGGTGTGTGAAGTCACAGAATGGAGGTGTGTGAAGTCACAGAATGGAGGTGTGTGAAGTCAAAATGGTGGTGTGTGAATTCACAAATGGAGGTGTGTGAAGTCAGAAGGCAGCTGAGTGAAGTCATAAAAGGAGGTGGGTGATGGCAGAATGGAAGTGTGTGAACTCGTAGAATGGAGGTGTGTGCAGTCAAAATGGAGGTGTGTGAAGTCATAGAACGGTGGTGTTTGATGTCAAAGAATGGAGGTGTGTGAAGTCAAGACTGGAGGTGTGTGAACTCAGATTGGAGGTGTGTGAAATCACAGAAAGCAGGTGTGTCAACTCAGAAACGAGGTGTGTGAAGTTATAGAATGGAGGTGTGTGAAGTCATAGAATGGAGGTGGTGAAGTGACAGAATGGAGGTGTGTGAAGTCACAGAATGGTGGTGCGTGAAGTCATAGAATGGAGGGGTGTGAAGTCATAGAATGGAGGTGTGTTAAGTCATAGAATGGAGGTGTGGAACTCACAGAATGGAGGTGTGTGAAGTCACAGAATGGAGATGTGTGAAGTCATACAATGGAGGTGTGTGAAGTCACAATGCAGGTGTGTGAAGTCATAGAATGGAGGTGTGTGAAGTCATAGAATGGAGGTGGTGAAGTGACAGAATGGAGGTGTGTGAAGTCATAGAATGGAGGTGTGTGAAGTCACAGAATGGTGGTGCGTGAAGTCATAGAATGAAGGGGTGTGAAGTCATAGAATGGAGGTGTGTTAAGTCATAGAATGGAGGTGTGGAACTCACAGAATGGAGGTGTGTGAAGTCACAGAATGGAGGTGTGTGAAGTCATACAATGGAGGTGTGTGAAGTCACAAAATGGAGGGGTGTGAATTCATAGAAGGGATTTGTGTGAAGTCATAGAATGGAGGTGTGTGAAGTCACAGAATGGAGGTGTGTGAAGACACAGAATGGAAGTGGGTGAACTCACAATGGAGGTGTGTGAAGTCACAGAATGGAGGTGTGTGAATTCATAGAAGGGAGGTGTGTGAAGTCATAGAATGGAGGTGTGTGAAGTCACAGAATGGAAGTGTGTGAAGTCAAAATGGAGGTGTGTGAAATCAGATAATGGAGGTTTGTGAAGTCACAGAATGGAGGTGTGTGAAGTCAAAATGGAGGTGTGTGAAGTCAAAGAATGGATGTGTTTGAAGTCATAGAATGGAGGTGTATGAAGTCATGGAATGGAGGTGTGTGAAGTCAAATATTGGAAGTGTGTGAAGTTACAGAATGGAGGTGTGTGAAGGCAGAGAATGGAGGGGTGTGAAGTCAAAGAATGGAGAAATGTGAAGTCACAGAATGGAGATGTGTGAAGTCACAATAGAGGTGTGCGAAGTCATAGAATGGAGGTGTGTGAAGTCAGAATGGAGCTGTGTTATCTCATAGAATGGAGGTGTGTGAAATCACAATGGAGATGTGTGAAGTCATAGAATGGAGTTGTGTGAACTCAGATTGGAGGTGTGTGAAGTCACAGAATGGAGGTGTGTGAAGTCATACATTGGTGTGTGAAGTCAGAATGGAGGTGTGTGAAGTCACAGAATGGAGTTGTGTGAACTCAGATTGGAGGTGTGTGAAGTCATAGATGGGGGTGTGAGAAGTCATAGTATGGAGTTGTGTGAAATCATAGAATGGAGTTTTGTGAATTCACAGAATGGAGGAGTGTGAAGTCAGAATGGCGGAGTGTGAAGTCATAGAATGGAGGTGTGTGAAGTTAGAATGGAGGTTTGTGAACTCATAGAATGGAGGTGTGTGAAGTCATAATGGAGGTGTGTGAAGACATAGAATGGAGGTGTGTGAAGTCACAGAATGGAGGTGTGTGAAGTCATAGAATGGAGGTGTGTGAAGTCATAGAATGGATGTTTTGAAGTAAGAATGAAGGTGTGTGAAGTCATGGAATGGAAGTGTGTGAAGTCACAGAATGGAGGTGTGTGACGTCATAGAATGGAGCTGTGTGAATTCAGAATGGAGGTGTGTGAAGTCATAGAATGGAGGTGTGTGCAGTCATGGAATGGATGTTTCTGAAGTAGGAAGGAAGGTGTGTGAAATCATAGAATGGAGGTGTGCGAAGTCAAAATGGAGGTTTGTGAACTCAAGGAATGGAGGTGTGTGAAGTCATGGAATGGAGTTGTGTGAAGTCCAAGAATCGAGGTGTGTGAAGTCAAACAACGGAGGTGTGTGAAGTCACAGAATGGAGGTGTGTGAAGTCACAGAATGGAGGTGTGTGAAGTCAAAATGGAGGTGTGTGAAGTCACAGAATGGAGGTGTGTGAAGTCACAGAATGGACGTGTTTGAAGTCAAAATTGTGGTGTGTGAATTCACTAATGGAGTTGTGTGAAGTCAGAATGGAGCTGAGTGAAGTCACAGAATGGAGGTGGGTGAAGGCAGAATGGAAGTGTGTGAACTCGTAGAATGGAGGTGTGAGAAGTCAAAATGGAGGTGTGTGAAGTCATAGAATGGTGGTTTTTGATGTCAAAGAATGGAGGTGTGTGAATTCGTAGAATGAAGGTGTGTGAACTCAGATTGGAGGTGTGTGAAATCACAGAAGGGAGGTGTGTCAACTCAGAAACGAGGTGTGTGAAGTCATAGAATGGAGGTGTGTGAAGTCACAGAATGAAGGTGTGTGAAGTCATAGAAGGAGGTGTCTGAAGTCACAGAATGGAGGTGTGTGAAGACACAGAATGGAGGTGTGTGAACTCAGAGAGGAGGTGTGTGAAGTCACAGAATGGAGGTGTATGAAGTCATAGAATGGAAGTGTGTGAAGTCATAGAATGGAGGTGTGTGAAGTCAGAGTGGAGGTGTGTGAAGTCACAGAATGGAGGTGTGTGAACCCAGAATGGAGGTGTGTGAAGTCACAGAATGGAGGTTTGTGAAGTCATAGAATGGAGGTGTATGAAGTCATAGAATGGATATTGCTGAAGTAAGATTGAAGGTGTGTGAAGTCATATAATGGAGGTGTCTGAAGTCATAGAATGGATGTTGCTGAAGTAAGAATTAAGGTGTGTGAACTCTTAGAATGGTGGTGTATGAACTCATAGAATGGAGGTGAGTGAATTCATGGAACGGAGGTGTGTGAAGTCTTAGAATGGAGGTGTGTGAAGTCATAGAATGGAGGTGTGTGAAGTCACAGAAAGGAGGTGTGTGAAGTCACAGAATGGAGGTGTGTAAAGTCACAGAGTGGAGGTGTGTGAAGGCTCAGAATGGAGGTGTGTGAAGTCACAGAAGGGAGGTGTGTGAAGTCACAGAATGGAGGTGTGTAAAGTCACAGAGTGGAGGTGTGTGAAGGCTCAGAATGGAGGGGTGTGAAGTCAAAGAATGGAGGAATGTGAAGTCACAGAATGGAGATGAGTGTAGTCAGAATAGAGGTGTGCGAAGTCATAGAATGGAGGTGTGTGAAGTCAGATTAGAGGTAAGTGAAGTCACAAAATGGATGTGTGTCAACTCAGAAATGAGGTATGTGAAGTCATAGAATGGAGGTGTGTGAAGTCACAGAATTGAGGTGTGTGAAGTCAGAATGGAGGTGTGTGAATTCAGAATGGAGGTGTATGAAGTCAGAGAATGGAGGTGTGTGAAGTAACAATGCAGGTGTGTGAACTGATAGAACGTAGATGTGTGAAGTCACAATGTAGGTGTGTGAAGTCATAGAATGGAGGTGTGTGAAGTCATAGAATGGAGGTGTGTGAAGTCACAAAATGGAGGTGTGTGAAGTCATATAAGGGAGGTGTGTGAAGTCACAGAATGGAGGTGTTTGAACTCAGAATGGAGGTGTGTGAAGTCACAGAATGGAGGTGTGTGAAATTATAGAATGGGGATGTGTTAAGTCACAGAATGGAGGTGTGTGAAGTCACAAAATGGAGGTGTGTGAACTCACAATGGAGGTGAGTGAAGTCATAGAATGGAGGTGTGTGAAGTCACAGAATGCAGGAGTGTGAAGTCAGAATAGAGGTGTGCGAAGTCATAGAATGGAGGTGTGTGAAGTCAGAATGGAGCTGTGTGAAGTCATAGAATGGATGTGTGTGAAGTCAGAATGGAGGTGTGTGAACTGATAGAATGGAGGTGTATGAAGTCACAATGGATTTGTGTAAAGTCACAGAATGGATGTCTGTGAACTCAGAAAGGAGGTGTGTGAAGTCATAGAATGAAGGTCTGTGAAGTCATACAATGGAGGTGTGTGAAATCATAGAATGGAGGTGTGTGAAGTCACAGAATTGAGGTGTGTGAAGACAGAATGGAGGTGTGCAAAGTCAGAATGGAGGTGTGTGAAGTCAGATAATGGAGGTGTGTGAAGTCACAATGCAGGTGTGTGAACTCATAGAATGGAGGTGTGTGAAGTAACAATGAAGGTTTCTGAAGTCATAGAATGGAGGTGTGTGAAGTCATAGAATGGAGGTGTGTGAAGTCACAGAATGGAGGTTTGTGATGTCATAGAATGGAGGTGTGTGAAGTCACAGAAGGGAGGTGTGTGAAGTCACAGTATGGAGGTGTGAACTCAGATTGGAGGTGTGTGAAGTCGCAGAATGGAGGTTTGTGAGGTCATAGCATGGAGGTGTGTGAAGTCATAGAATGGATGTCGCTGAAGTAAGAATGAAGGTGTGTGAAGTCATAGAATGGAGGTGTCTGAAGTCATAGAATGGATGTCGCTGAAGTAAGAATGAAGGTGTGTGAACTCATAGAATGGAGGTGTGTGAACTCATAGAATGGATGTGTGTGAATTCATGGAATGGATGTGTGTGAAGTCAAAGAATGGAGGTGTATGATGTCAAACAATGGAAGTGTGTGAAGACATAGAATGGAGGTTTGTCAAGTCTTAGAATGGAGGTGTGTGAAGTCATAGAATGGAGGTGTGAGAAGTCACAGGAGGGAGGTGTGTGAAGTCACAGATGGAGGTGTGTAAAGTCACAGAGTGGAGGTGTGTGAAGGCACAGAATGGAGGGGTGTGAAGTCAAAGAATGGAGGTATGTGAAGTCACAGAATGGAGGGGTGTTAAGTCAAAATAGAGGTGTACGAAGTCATATAATGGAGGTGTGTGAAGTCAGAATGGAGCTGTGTGAACTCATTGAATGGAGGTGTGTGAAGTCACAATGGAGATGTGTGAAGTCATAGAATGGTGGTTTTTGAAGTCACAGAATGGAGGTGTGTGAAGTCATAGAATGGAGGTGTGTGAAGTCACAGAATGGAGGTGTGTGAACTCAGAATGGAGCTGTTTGAAGTCATAGATGGAGGTGTGTGTAGTCACAGTATGGAGGTGTGTGAAATCATAGAATGGAATTTTGTGAATTCACAGAATAGAGCTGTGTGAAGTCAGAATGGAGGAGTGTGAAGTCATAGAATGGAAGTGTGTGAAGTAGAAATGGAGGTGTGTGAACTCAGAGAATGGACGTGTATGAAGTCACAATGAAGGTGTGTGAAGACATAGAATGGAGGTGTTTGAAGTCACAGAATGGAGGTGTGTGAAGTCATAGAATGGAGGTGTGTGAAGTCATCGAATGGAGGTGTGTGCAGTCATAGAATGGATGTTTCTGAAGTAGGAATGAAGGTGTGTGAAGTCATAGAATGGAGGTGTGTGAAGTCAAAATGGAGGTGTGTGAACTCATAGAATGGAGGTGTGTGTAGTCACAGAATGGAGGTGTGTGAAGTCAGAATGGAGGTGTGAAATCATAGAATGGGTGTGAGTGAAGTCATAGAAAGGAGGTGTGGGAAGTCAGAGAATGAAGAAGTGTGAAGTCATAGAGTGGAGGTGAGTGAAGTCATAGATTCGAAGTCTGTGAAGTCATAGAATGGAGGTTTGTGAAGTCAGAATGGAGGTGTGTGAACTCATAGAATGGAGGTGTGTGAAGCCATAATGGAGGTGTGTGAAGTCATAGAATGGAGGTGTTTGAAGTCACAGAATGGAGGTGTGTGAAGTCATAGAATGGAGGTGTGTGAAGTCAGAATATAGGTGTGTGAAGTCACAGAATGTAGGTGTGTGAAGTCACAGAATGGAGGTGTGTGAAGTCACAGAATGGAGGTGTGTGAAGTCATAGAATGGAGGTGTGTGAAGTCATAGAATGGAGGTGTGTGAAGTCACAGAATGGAGGTGTGTGAAGTCACGGAATTGAGGTGTGTGAAGTCACAGAATGGAGGTGTGTGAACTCAGAATGGAGGTGTGTGAAGTCACAGAATGGAGGTGGGTGAAGTCCTAGAATGGAAGTGTGTGAAGTCATAGAATGGAGGTGTGTGAAGTAAGAATGGAGATGTGTGAAGTCAGAGAATGGAGGTGTTTGAAGTCATAGAAAGGAGGTGTGTGAAGTCAAAATTGTGGTGTGTGAATTCACAAATGGAGGTTTGTGAAGTCAGAATGGAGCTGAGTGAAGTCATAGAATGGTGGTGGTTGAAGGCAGAATGGAGGTGTGTGAAGTCACAGAATGAAGGTGTGTGAAGTCATACAAGGAGGTGTCTGAAGTTACAGAATGGAGGTGTGTGACGACACAGAATGGAGTTGTGTGAACTCAGAGAGGAGGTGTGTGAAGTCACAGAATGGAGGTGTGTGAAGTCATAGAATTTAAGTGTGTGAAGTCATAGAATGGAGGTGTGTGAAGTCAGAATGGAGGTGTGTGCAGTCGCAGAATGGAGGTGTGTGAACCCAGAATGGAGGTGTGTGAAGTCACAGAATGGAGGTTTGTGAAGTCATAGAATGGAGGTGTATGAAGTCATAGAATGGATGTAGCTGAAGTAAGAATGAAGGTGTGTGAAGTCATAGAATGGAGGTGTGTGAACTCATAGAATGGAGGTGTTTGTATTCATGGAACGGAGGTGTGTGAAGTCAAAGAATGGAGGTGTATGATATCAAACAATGGAAGTGTGTGAAGTAATAGAATGGAGGTGTGTGAAGTCACAGAAGGGAGGTGTGTGAATTCTCAGAATGGAGGTGTGTAAATTCACAGAGTGGAGGTGTGTGAAGGCACAGAATGGAGGGGTGTGAAGTCAAAGAATGGAGGAATGTGAAGTCACAGAATGGAGATGTGTGAAGTCAGAATAGAGGTGTGCGAAGTCATAGAATGGAGGTGTGTGAAGTCAGATTGGAGGTATGTGAATTCACAGAATGGAGGTGTGTCAACTCAGAAATGAGGTATGTGAAGTCATAGAATGGAGGTGTGTGAAGTCACAGAATTGAGGTGTGTGAAGTCAGAATGGACGTGTGTGAATTCAGAATGTAGGTGTGTGAAGTCATAGAATGCAGGTGTGTGAAGTCATAGAATGGAGGTTTGTAAAGTCACAAAATGGAAGTGTGTGAAGTCATATAATGGAGGTGTGTGAAGTCACAGAGTGGAGGTGTGTGAACTCACAATGGAGATGAGTGAAGTCACAGAATGGAGGTGTGTGAAGTCATAGAATGGAAGTGTGGGAAGTCATAGAATGAAGGTGTGTGATGTCAGAGTAGAGGTGTGTGAAGTCACAGAATGGAGGTTTGTGACGTCATAAATGTTGGTGTGTGAAGTCATAAAATGGAGGTGTGAAGTCATAGAATGGAGATGTGAAGTCATAGAATGGAGGTGTGTGAAGTCACAGAAGGCAGGTGTGTGAAGTCACAGAATAGAGTTGGGTGAAGTCACAATGGAGGTGTGTGAATTCATAGAATGGACGTGTACGAAGTCAAACAAAGTTACTGTGTGAAGTCATAGAATGGAGGTGTGTGAAATCACAAAATGGAGGTGTGTGTAGTCACAGAGTGGAGGTGTGTAAAGTCACAGAGTGGAGGTGTGTGAAGTCTCAGAATGGAGGAGTGTGAAGTCATAGAATGGAGGTGTTTGAAGTCATAGAATGTTGGTTTTTGAAGTTACAGAATGGAGGTGTTTGAAGTCATAGAATGGAGGTGTGTGAAGTCATAGAATGGAGGTGTGTGAAGTCACAGAACGGAGGTGTGTGAACTCATAGAATGGAGGAGTGTAAAGTCATAGAATGGAGGTGCGTGAAGTCACAGATAAAGGTGTGTGAAGTCCACAGAATGGAGGTGTGTGAACCCAGAATGGAGGTGTGCATTCAGAGAAGGGAGGTTTGTGAAGTCATAGAATGGATATATCTGAAGTAAGAATGAAGGTGTGTGAAGTCATAGAACGGAGGTATGTGAAGTCGAAA
This sequence comes from Megascapheus bottae, assembly GCA_024803745.1. Classification (NCBI taxonomy): domain Eukaryota; kingdom Metazoa; phylum Chordata; class Mammalia; order Rodentia; family Geomyidae; genus Megascapheus; species Megascapheus bottae. The sequence continues at coordinate 693,422 of JANJXV010000455.1, forward strand.
TGTAGGTGTGTGAAGTCAAACAATGCAGGTGTGTGAAGTCACAGAATGGGGAAGGGTGGTGTGTGAAGTAACAGAATGGAAGTGTGTGAAGTCAAAATGGAGGTGTGTGAAGTCAGAGAATGGAGGTGTGTGAAGTCAAAGAATGGACGTGTGTGAAGTCAAAATTGTGGTGTGTGAAATCACAAATGCAGGTGTGTGAAGTCACAGAATGGAGGTGTGTGAAGTCACAATGGAGGTGTGCTAAGTCAAAGAATGGATGTGTGTGAAGTCATAGAATGTAGGTGTATGAAGTCATGGAATGGAGGTTTGTGAAGTCAAATATTGGAAGCGTGTGAAGTTACAGAATTGAGGTGTGTGAAGTCATTGAATGTAGGTGTGTGAAATCAGAGAATGGAGGTGTGTGAAGTCAGAATGCAGGTGTGTGAAGACATAGAATGGAGGTGTGTGAAGTTATAGAATGGAGGTGTGTAAAGTCATAGATTGGAAGCATGTGAAGTCATAGAATGGAGGTGTGTGAAGTCATAGATTGAAGGTGAGGGGAGGTCATAGAATGGAGGTGGGTGAAGTCATAGAATGGAGGTCTGTGAAGTCATAGATTGGAGTTGTGTGAATTCACAGAATGGAGGTGTGTGATGTCATAGAATGGAGGTGTGTGCAGTCACAGAAAGGAGGTGTGTGAAGGCATAGAAAGGAGGAGTGTGAAGACACAGAATGGAGGTGTGTGAAGTCACAGAATGGAGGTTTGTGAAGTCATAGAGTGGAGGTGTGTGAAGTCACAGAATGCAGGTGTGTGAAGTCAAAATAGAGGTGGGCGAAGTCATAGAATGGAGGTGTGTGAAGTGAGAATGGAGCTGTGTGAAGTCATAGAATGGATGTGTGTGAAGTCAGAATGGAGGTGTGTGAACTCATAGAATGGAGGTGTATGAAGTCACAATGGAGGTGTGTGAAGTCACAGAATGGATGTGTGTGAACTCAGAAAGGAGGTGTGTGAAGTCATAGAATGGAGGTCTGTGAAGTCATAGAATGGAGGTGTGTGAAATCATAGAATGGAGGTGTGTGAAGTCACAGAATTGAGGTGTGTGAAGTCAGAATGGAGGTGTGTGAAGTCAGAATGGAGGTGTGTGAAGTCAGATAATGGAGGTGTGTGAAGTCACAATGAAGGTGTTTGAACTCATAGAATGGAGGTGTGTGAAGTAACAATGGAGGTTTCTGAAGTCATAGAATGGAGGTGTGTGAAGTCATAGAATGGAGTTGTGTGAATTCACAGAATGGAGGTGTGTGATGTCATAGACTGGAGGTGTGTGCAGTCACAGAAAGGAGGTGTGTGAAGGCATAGAAAGGAGGTGTGTGAAGTCATAGAATGGAGGTGTGTGAAGTCACAGAATGGAGGTGTGTGAAGTCACAGTATGGAGGTGTGTGAATTCAGATTTGAGGTGTGTGAAATCACAGAATGGAGGTGTGTGAAGTCATACAAGGAGGTGTGTGAAGTCACAGAATGGAGGTGTGTGAATACACAGAATGGAGGTGTGTGAACTCAGAGTGGAGGTGTGTGAAGTCACAGAATGGAGGTGTGTGAAATCATAGAATGGAAGTTTGTGAAGTCATAGAATGGAGGTGTGTGAAGTCATAGAATGGATGTTGCTGAAGTAAGAATGAAGGTGTGTGAAGTCATAGAATGGAGGTGTCTGAAGTCATAGAATGGATGTTGCTGAAGTAAGAATGAAGGTGTGTGAACTCATAGAATGGAGGTATGTGAACGCATAGAATGGAGGTGTGTGAATTCATGGAACGGAGGTGTGTGATGTCAAAGAATGGAGGTGTATGATGTCAAACAATGGAAGTGTGTGAAGTCATAGAATTGATGTTTGTGAAGTCTTAGAATGGAGGTGTGTGAAGTCATAGATTGGAGGTGTGTGAACTCACAGAAAGGAGGTGTGTAAAGTCACAGAGTGGAGGTGTGTGAAGGCACAGAATGGAGGGGTGTGAAGTCAAAGAATGGAGGTATGTGAAGTCACAGAATGGAGGGGTGTGAAGTCAGAATAGAGGTGTACGAAGTCATAGAATGGAGGTGTGTGAAGTCAGAATGGAGCTGTGTGAACTCATAGAATGGAGGTGTGTGAAATCACAATGGAGATGTGTGAATTCATAGAATGGTGGTTTTTGAAGTCACAGAATGGATGTGTGTGAAGTCATAGAATTGAGGTGTATGAAGTCAGATTGGAGGTATGTGAAGTCAAAGAATGGAGGTGTGTCAACTCAGAAATGAGGTATGTGAAATCATAGAATGGAGGTGTTTGAAGTCATAGAATGGAGGTGTGTGAAGTCACAGAATGGAGCTGTGTGAAGTCAGAATGGAGGAGTGTGAAGTCATAGAATGGAAGTGTGTGAAGTCATAATGGAGGTGTGTGAACTCATAGAATGGACGTGTGTGAAGTCACAATGGAGGTGTGTGAAGACATAGAATGGAGGTGTGTGAAGTCAAAATGGAGGTGTGTGAACTCATAGAATGGAGGTGTGTGAAGTCACAGAATGGAGGTGTGTGAAGTCAGAATGGAGGTGTGAAGTCAGAGAATGGGGGTGGGTGAAGTCATAAAAAGGAGGTGTGGGAAGTCACAATGGAGATGTGTGAATTCATAGAATGGTGGTTTTTGAAGTCACAGAATGGATGTGTGTGAAGTCATAGAATTGAGGTGTATGAAGTCAGATTGGAGGTATGTGAAGTCAAAGAATGGAGGTGTGTCAACTCAGAAATGAGGTATGTGAATTCATAGAATGGAGGTGTTTGAAGTCATAGAATGGAGGTGTGTGAAGTCACAATGGAGATGTGTGAATTCATAGAATGGTGGTTTTTGAAGTCACAGAATGGATGTGTGTGAAGTCATAGAATTGAGGTGTATGAAGTCAGATTGGAGGTATGTGAAGTCAAAGAATGGAGGTGTGTCAACTCAGAAATGAGGTATGTGAAATCATAGAATGGAGGTTTTTGAAGTCATAGAATGGAGGTGTGTGATGTCACAGAATGGAGCTGTGTGAAGTCAGAATGGAGGAGTGTGAAGTCATAGAATGGAAGTGTGTGAAGTCATAATGGAGGTGTGTGAACTCATAGAATGGACGTGTGTGAAGTCACAATGGAGGTGTGTGAAGACATAGAATGGAGGTGTGTGAAGTCAAAATGGAGGTGTGTGAACTCATAGAATGGAGGTGTGTGAAGTCACAATGGAGGTGTGTGAAGTCATAGAACGGAGGTGTTTGCAGTCACAGAATGGAGGTGTGTGAAATCATAGAATGGAGGTGTGTGAAGTCAGAGAATGGAGGTGTGTGAAGTCATAGAATGGAGGTGTGTGAAGTCATAGAATTGAGGTGTGTGAAGTCATAGAATGGAGGTGTGTGAAGTCACAGAATGGAGGTGTGTGAAGTCACGGAATGGAGGTGTGTGAAGTCACAGAATGGAGGTGTGTGAACTCAGAATGGAGGTGTGTGAAGTAACAGAATGGAGGTGTGTGAAGTCATAGAATGGAGGTGCGTGAAGTCATAGAATGGATGTTTCTGAAGTAAGAATGAAGGTGTGTGAAGTCATAGAATGGAGGTGTGTGAAGTCAAAATAGAGGTGTGTGAAGTCATGGAATGGAGGTGTGTGAAGTCAAAGAATGGAGGTGTGTGAAATCACAGAATGGAGGTTTGTGAAGTAAAAAATGTGGTGTGTAGAGTCACAAATGGAGGTTTGTGAACTCATAGAATTGAGGTGTGTGAAGTCTAAGAATGGAGGTGTGTGAAGTCTTCGAATGGAGGTGTGCGAAGTCATGGAATGGAGGTGCGTGAAGTCACAGAATGGAGGTGTGTGAAGTCAGAATGCAGTTGTGTGAAGTCATAGAATGGAGGTGTGTGAAGTCAGAATGGAGGTGTGTGAAGTCATAGAATGGAGGTGTGTGAAGTCAGAATGGAGGTGTGTGAACTCATAGAATGGAGGTGTGTGAAGTCACAAAGGAGGTGTGTGAAGTCATAGAATGGAGGTGTGTGAAGTAACAGAATGGAGGTGGATGAAGTCATAGAATGGAGCTGTGTGAAGTCAGATTGGAGGTGTGTGAAGTCACAGAATGGAGGTGTGTGAACTCAGAATGGAGGTGTGTGAAGTCACAGAATGGAGGTGTGTGAAGTCATAGAATGGAGGTGTGTGAAGTCATAGAATGGAGGTGGGTGAAGTCATAATGTAGGTGTGTGGAGTCACAGAATTGAGGTGTGTGAAGTCACAGAATGGAGGTGTGTGAAGTCATAGATTGGAGGTGTGTGAAGTCATAGAATGGAGGTGCGTGAAGTCATAGAATGGATGTTTGTGAAGTAAGAATGAAGGTGTGTTAAGTCATAGAATGGAGGTGTGTGAGGCACAGAATGGAGGTGTGTGAAGTCATGGAATGTAGCTGTGTGAAGTCAGAATGGAGGTGTGTGAAGTCATAGAATGGAGGTGTGTGGACTCACAATGGAGTTGTGTGAAGTCAAAGAATGGTGGTGTGTGAAGTCAAAGAATGGAAGTGTGTGAAGTCATAGAATGGAGGTGTGTGAAGTCATAGAATGGAGGTGTGTGAAGTCATAGAATGGAGGTGTGTGAAGTCACAGATTGATGTTTGTGAGGTCAGAATGGAGGTGTGTGAAGTCAGAATGGAGGTTTGTGAAGAGAGGATGGATGTGTGTGAAGTCATAGAATGGAGGTGTGTGAAGTCATAGAATGGAGGTGTGTGAAGTCACAGAATTGATGTTTGTGAAGCCAGAATGGAGGTGTGTGAACTCACAATGGGGGTGTGTGAAGTCAAAGAATGAAGGTGTGTGAAGTCACAGAATTGATGTTTGTGAAGTCAGAATGGAGGTGTGTGAAGCCAGAATAGAGGTGTGTGAAGTCATAGAATGGAGGTGTGTGAAGTCACAATGCAGGTGTGTGAACTCATAGAATGGAGATGTGTGAAGTCACAGAATGGAGGTGTGTGAAGTCACAGAATGGAGGTGTGTGAAGTCATAGAATGGAGCTGTGTGAAGTCATAGAATGGAGGTGTGTGAAGTCATAGAATGGACGTTTGTGATCTCATAGAATGGAGGTCTGTAAAGTCATAGAATGGATGTTTTTGAAGTAAGAATGTAGGGGTGTGAAGTCATAGAATGGGTGTGTGCAATCAAAATGGTGGTATGTGAACTCATAGAATGGATGTGTCTGAACTGATAGAGTGGAGGTGTGTGAAGTCATGGAATGGAGGTGTGTGAAGTCAATGAATGGAGGTGTGTGAAGTCAAACCATGGAGGTGTGTGAAGTCACAGAATGGAGGTGTTTGAAGTCAAAGGATGGAAGTGTGTGAAGTCAAAATGGAGGTGTGTGAAGTCACAGAATGGAGGTTTGTGAAGTCACAGAATGGAGGTTTGTGAAGTCAAAATGGTGGTGTGTAAAGTCACAAATGGAGGTGTGTGAAGTCACAGAATGTAGGTGTGTGAACTCAAAATGGAGGTGTGTGAAGTGAAAGAATGGAGGTGTGTGAAGTCATAGAATGAAGGTGTGTGAATTCACAGAATGAAGGTGTGTTAAGTCACTGAACGGAGGTGTGTGAACTCAGAATGGAGGTGTGTGAAGTCCCAGAATGGAGGTGTGGGAAGTAATAGAATGGAGTTTTGTGAAGTCACAGAATGGAGATGTGTGAATTCATATAATCGAGTTGTGTGAAGTCATAGAATGGAGGTGTGTGAAGTCACAGAATATAGGTGTGTGAAGTCATAGAATGGAATTATGTGAAGTCATAGAATGAAGGTGTGTGAAGCCAGAATTGAGGTGTGTGAAGACACAGAACTGAGGTGTGTGAACTCAGAATGAAGGTGTGTGAAGTCAAAGAATGGAGGTTTGTGAAGTCATAGAATGGAGGTGTATGAAGTCATAGAATGGATGTTTCTGAAGTAGAATGGAGGTGTGTGAAGTCATAGAATAGAGGTTTGTGAAGTCAAAATGGAGGTGTGCGAACTCATAAAATGGAGATGAGTGAAGTCATGGAATGGAGTTGTGTGAAGTCCAAAAATGGAGGTGTGTGAAGTCAAAGAATGGAGGTGTCTGAAGTCATAGAATGAAGTGTGTGAAGTCATAGAATGAAGGTGTGTGACGCCAGAATTGAGGTGTGTGAAGTCACAGAATGGAGGTGTGTGAAGTCACAGAATGGAGGTGTGTGAAGTCACAGAATGGAGGTGTGTGAAGTCATAGAATGGAGGTGTGTGAAGTCATAGAATTGAGGTGTGTGAAGTCATAGAATGGACGTTTTTGAACTCATAGAATGGAGGTCTGTAAAGTCATAGAATGGATGTTTCTGAAGTAAGAATGTAGGGGTGTGAAGTCATAGAATGGAGGTGTGTGCAATCAAAATGGTGGTATGTAAACTCATAGAATGGATGTGAGTGAACTGATAGAGTGGAGGTGTGTGAAGTCATGGAATGGAGGTGTGTATAATCAAAGAATGGAGGTGTGTGAAGTCAAACAATGGAGGTATGTGAAGTCACAGAATGGAGGTGTGTGAAGTCACAGAATGGAGGTTTGTGAAGTCACAGAATGTAGGTGTGTGAACTCAAAATGGAGGTGTGTGAAGTGAAAGAATGGAGGTGTGCGAAGTCAAAGAAGGGAGGTGTGTGAAGTTATAGAATGGAGGTGTGTGAAGTCATAGAATGGAGGTGTGCGAAGTCTTACAATGAAGGTGTGTGAAGTCACAGAATGAAGGTGTGTTAAGTCACAGAACGGAGGTGTGTGAACTCAGAATGGAGGTGTGTTAAGTCCCAGAATGGAGGTGTGGGAAGTCATAGAATGGAGTTGTGTGAAGTCACAGAATGGAGATATGTGAATTCATAGAATCGAGGTATGTGAAGTCACAGAATGGAGGTGTGTGAACTCACAATGGAGGTGTGTGAAGTCAAAGTATGGAGGTGTGTGAAGTCATAGAATGGAAGTGTGTGAAGTCATAGAATGAAGGTGTGTGAAGCCAGAAATGAGGTGTGTGAAGACACAGAATTGAGGTGTGTGAACTCCGAATGAAGGTGTGTGAAGTCAAAGAATGGGGGTTTGTGAAGTAATAGAATGGAGGTGTATGAAGTCATAGAATCGATGTTTCTGAAGTAGAATGGAGGTGTGTGAAGTCATAGTATGGAGGTGTGTGAAGTCAAAATGGAGGTGTGCGAACTCATAAAATGGAGATGAGTGAAGTCATGGAAAGGAGGTGTGTGAAGTCCAAAAATGGAGGTGTGCGGAGTCAAACAATGGTGGTGTGTGAAGTCACAGAATGGAGGTGTGTGAAGTCAAAGAATGGAAGTGTGTGAAGTCAAAATGAAGGTGTGTGAAGTCACAGAATGGAGGTGTGTGAAGTCACAGAATGGAGGTGTGTGAAGTCATCGAAAGGAGGTGTGTGAAGTCATGGAATGGAGGGGTGTGAAGTCACAGAATGGCGGTGTGTGAAGTCAGAATGGAGTTGTGTGAAGTCATGAAGGTAGGTGTGTGAAGTCAGAATGGAGGTGTGTGAAGTCATAGAATGGAGGTGTGTGAGGTCAGAATGGAGGTGTGTGAACTCATAGAATGGAGGTGTGAAGTCACAATGGAGGTGTGTGAAGTCATAGAATGGAGGTGAGTGAAGTCACAGTATGGAGGTGTGTGACATCATAGAATGGAGCTGTGTGAAGTCAGATTTGAGGAGTATGAAGTCACAGAATGGAGGTGTGTGAACTCAGAATGGAGGGGTGTGAAGTCACAGAATGGAGGTGTGAAGTCATAGAATGGAGGTGTTTGAAGTCATAGAATGGAGGTGTGTGAAGTCATAACGGAGGTGTGTGAAGTCACAGAATTGAGGTGTGTGAAGTCACAGATGGAGGTGTGGGAAGTCATAGAATGGAGGTGTGTGAAGTCATAGAATGGAGGTGTATGAAGTCATAGAATTGATGTTTGTGAAGTAAGAATGAAGGTGTGTTAAGTCATAGAATGGAGGTGTTTGAAGGCATAGAATCGAGGTGTGTGAAGTCACAGAATGGAGGTGTGTGAACTCACAATGGAGGTGTGTGAAGTCAAAGAATGGAGGTGTGTGAAGTCATAGAATGGAAGTGTGTGAAGTCATAGAATGAAGGTGTGTGAAGCCAGAATTGAGGTGTGTGAAGTCACAGAAGTGAGGTGTGTGAACTCAGAATGAAGGTGTGTTAAGTCATAGAATGGAGGTGTTTGAAGGCACAGAATGGAGGTGTGTGAAATCATAGAATGGAGATGTGTGAAGTCAGAATGGAGGTGTGTGAAGTCATAGAATGGAGGTGTGTGAAGTCAGAATGAAGGTGTGTGAAGTCAAAGAATGGAGGTGTGTGAAGGCAGAGAATGGAAGTGTGTGAAGTCATAGAATGAAGGTGTGTGAAGCCAGAATTGAGGTGTGTGAAGTCACAGAATTGAGGTGTGTGAACTCAGAATGGAGGTGTGTGAAGTCACAGAATGGAGCTTTGTGAAGTCATAGAATGAAGGTGTGTCAAGTCATAGAATGGATGTTTCTCAAGAAGAATGAAGGTGTGTGAAGTCATAGAATGGAGGTGTGTGAAGTCAAAATGTAGGTGTGTGAACTCATAAAATGGAGATGTGTGAAGTCATGGAATGGAGGTGTGTGAAGTCCAAAAATGGAGGTGGGTGAAGTCAAACAATGGTGGTGTGTGAAGTCAAAGAATGGAGGTGTGTGAAGTCATCAAATGGAGGTGTGTGAAGTTATGGAATGGAGGTGTGTGAAGTCACAGAATGGAGGTGTGTGAAGTCACAGAATGGAGATGTGTGAAGTCACAGAATGGAGGTGTGTGAAGTCACAGAATGGAGGTGTGTGAAGTCACAGAATGGAGGTGTGTGAACTCAGAATGGAGGTGTGTGAAGTCACAGAATTGAGGTGTGTGAAGTCATAGAATGGTGTTGTGTACAGTCATAGAATGGAGGTGTGTGAGGTCATAATGTAGGTGTGTGAAGTCACAGAATTGAGATGTGTGAAGTCACAGAATGGAGGTGTGTGAAGTCATAGAATGGAGGTGTGTGAAGTTATAGAATGGAGGTGTGTGAAGTCATAGAATGGATGTTTGTGAAGTAAGAATGAAGGTGTGTTAAGAACTAGAATGGAGATGTGTGAAGGCACAGAATGGAGGTGTGTGAAGTCATAGAATGGAGTTGTGTACAGTCATAGAATGGAGGTGGGTGAGGTCATAATATAGGTGTGTGAAGTCACAGAATTGAGATGTGTGAAGTCACACAATGGAGGTGTGTGAAGTCATAGAATGGAGGTGTGTGAAGTCATAGAATGGAGGTGTGTGAAGTCATAGAATGGATGTTTGTGAAGTAAGAATGAAGGTGTGTTAAGTACTAGAATGGAGATGTGTGAAGGCACAGAATGGAGGTGTGTGAAGTCATAGAATGGAGCTGTGTGAAGTCAGAATGGAGATGTGTGAAGTCATAGAATGAAGGTGTGTGAACTCACAATGGAGATGTGAGAAGTCAAAGAATGGAAGTGTGTGAAGTCATAGAATGGAGGTGTGTGAAGTCATAGAATGGAGGTGTGTGAAGTCATAGAATGGAGTTGTGTGAAGTCACAGAATTGATGTTTGTGAAGTCAGAATGGAGGTCTGTGAAGTCAGAATGGAGGTTTGTGAAGTCATAGAATGGAGGTGTGTGAAGTCGTAGAATGGATGTGTGTGAAGTCACAGAATTGATGTTTGTGAAGTCAGAATGGAGGTGTGTGAACTCACAATGGAGGTGTGTGAAGTCAAAGAATGGAGGTGTGTGAAGTCACAGAATTGATGTTTGTGAAGTCAGAATGGAGGTGTGTGAAGTCAGAATGGAGGTGTGTGAAGTCATAGAATGGAGGTGTGTAAAGTCACAATGCAGGTGTGTGAACTCATAGACTGGAGGTGTGAGAAGTCACAGAATGGAGGTGTGTGAAGTCATAGAATGGAGGTGTGTGAAGTCATAGAATGGAGGTGTGTGAAGTCATAGAATGGAGGTTTGTGAAGTCATAGAATGGAGGTGTGTGAAGTCAAAATGGTGGTGTGTGAACTCATAGAATGGATGTGTGTGAACTGAAAGAGTAGATGTGTGTGAAGTCATGGAATGGTGGTGTGTGAAGTCAAAGAATGGAGGTGTGTGAAGTCAAACAATGGAGGTGTGCGAAGTCACAGAATGGAGGTGTGTGAAGTCACAGAATGGAATTGTGTGAAGTTAAAATGGAGGTGTGTGAAGTCACAGAATGGAGGTGTTTGAAGTCACAGAATGGAGGTGTGTGAAGTCAAAATGGTGGTGTGTAACGTCACAAATGCAGGTGTGTGAAGTCACAGAATGTATGTGTGTGAACTCAAAATGGAGGTGTGTGAAGTCAAAGAATGGAGATGTGCGAAGTCAAAGAATATAGGTGTGTGAAATCATAGAAAGGAGGTGTATGAAATCATAGAATGGAGGTTTGTGAAATCATAGAAGGAAGGTGTGTGAAGTCACGGAATGAAGGTGTGTTAAGTCACAGAACGGAGGTGTGTGAACTCAGAATGGAGGTGTGTGAAGTCCCAGAATGGAGGTGTGGGAAGTCATAGAATGGAGTTGTGTGAAGTCACAGAATGGAGATGTGTGAATTCATAGAATGGAGGTGTGTGAAGTCATAGAATGGAGGTGTGTGAAGTCACAGAATGGAGGTGTGTGAAGTCAAAGAATGGAGGTGTGTGAAGTCACAGAATGGGGGTGTGTGAACTCACAATGGAGGTGTGTGAAGTCAAAGAATGGAGGTGAGTGAAGTCATAGAATGGAAGTGTGTGAAATCATAGAATGGAGGTGTGTGAAGCCAGAATGGAGGTGGGTGAAGTCACAGAATTGAGGTTTGTGAACTCACAATGGAGGTGTGTGAAGTCACAGAATGGAGGTTTGTGAAATCATAGAATGGAGGTGTGTGAAGTCATAGAACGGATGTTTTTGAAGTAGAATGAAGGTGTGTGAAGTCATGGAATGGAGGTGTGTGAAGTCCAAAAATAGAGGTGTGTGAAGTCAAACAATGTTAATGTGTGTGAATTCATAGAATGGAGGTGTGTGAATTCAAAGAATGGAAGTGTGTGAAGTCAAAATGGAGGTGTGTGAAGTAACAGAATGGAGGTGTGTGAAGTCAAAGAATGTAGGTGTGTGAAGTCACAGAATGGAGGTGTGTGAAGTCACAGAATGGAGGTGTGTGAAGTCACAGAATGGAGGTGTGTGAAGTCAAAACGGAGGTGTGTGAACTCATAGAATGGAGGTTTTTGAACTCATAGAATGGAGGTGTGTGAAGTCATGCAATGGAGGTGTGTGAAGTCAAAGAATGGAGGTGTGTGAAGTCAAACAATAAAGGTGTGTGAAGTCAGAGAATGGAGGTGTGTGAAATCACAGAATGGAGGTGTGTGAAGTCAAAAATGTGGTGTGTAGAGTCACAAATGGAGGGGTGTGAACTCATAGAATGGAGGTGTGTGAAGTCAAAGAATGGAGGTGTGTGAAGTCATGGAATGGAAGTGTGTGAAGTCACAGAATGGAGGTGTGTGAAGTCATAGAATGGAGGTGTGTGATGTCATAGAATTTATGTTTCTGAATAAGAATGAATGTGTGTGAAGTCATAGAATGGAGGTGTATGAAGTCAAAATGGAAGTGTGTGAACTCATAGAATGGAGTTCTGAGAACTCATAGAATGGAGGTGTGTGAAGTCATGGAATAAAGGTGTGTGAAGTCAAAGAATGCATTGTGTGAAGTCAAACAATAAAGGTGTGTGAAGTCACAGAATGGAGGTGTGTGAAATCACAGAATGGAGGTGTGTGAAGTCATGGAATGGAGGTGTGTGAAGTCACAGAATGGAGGTGTGTGAAGTCAGAATGTAGTTGTGTGAAGTCATAGAATGGAGGTGTGTGAAGTCACAAGGGAGGTGTGTGAAATCATAGAATGGAGGTGTATGAAGTCATCGAATGGAGGTGTGTGAAGTCATGGAATGGAGGTGTGTGAAGTCATGGAATGGAGGTGTGTGAAGTCACAGAATGGAGGTGTGTGAAGTCAGAATGGAGTTGTGTGAAGTCATAGAATAGAGGTGTGTGAAGTCACAAGGGAGGTGTGTGAAATCACAGAATGGAGGTGTATGAAGTCAGATTGGAGGTGTGTGAAGTCACAGAATTGAGGTGTGTGAACTCAGAATGGAGGTGTGTGAAGTCACAGAATGGAGGTTTGTAAAGTCATAGAATGGAGGTGTGTGAAGTCATAGAATGTAGGTGTGTGAAGTCAAAATGGAGGTGTGCGAACTCATAAAATGGAGATGCGTGAAGTCATGGAATGGAGGTGTGTGAAGTCCAAAAAAGGGAGGTGTGTGAAGTCAAACAATGTTGGTGTGTGAAGTCACAGAATGGAGGTGTGTGAAGTCAAAGAATGGAAGTGTGTGAAGTCAAAATTGAGGTGTGTGAAGTCACAGAATGGAGGTGTGTGAAGTCACAGAATGGAGGTGTGTGAACTCAGAATGGAGGTGTGTGAAGTCACAGAACGGAGATTTGTGAAGTCGTAGAATGGAAGTACGTGAAGTCATAGAATGGATGTTTCTGAAGTAAGAATGAAGGTGCGTGAAGTCATAGAATGGAGGTGTGTGAAGTCAAAATGGAGGTGTGTGAATTCATAGAATGGAGGAGTGTGAACTCATAGAATGGAGGTGTGTGAAGTCATGGAATGGAGGTGTGTGAAGTCAAAGAATGGAGGTGTGTGAAGTCAAACAATAAAGGTGTGTGAAGTCACAGAGTGGAGTTGTGTGAAATCACAGAATGGAGGTGTGTGAAGTCAAAAAGGTGGTGTGTAGAGTCACAAATGGAGGTGTGTGAACTCATAGAATGGAGGTGTGTGAAGTCAAAGAATGGAGGTGTGTGAAGTCAAAATGGAGGTGTGTGAACTCATAAAATGGAGATGTGTGAAGTCATAGAATGGAGGTGCGTGAAGTCCAAAAATGGAGGTGTATGAAGTCAAACAATGGTGGTGTGTGAAGTCAGAGAATGGAGGTGTGTGAAGTCAAAGAATGGAAGTGTGTGAAGTCAAGATGGAGGTGTGTGAAGTCACAGAATGGAGGTGTGTGAAGTCACAGAATAGAGGTGTATGAAGTCATAGAATGTAGGTGTGTGAAGTCACAGAATGGAGGTGTGTGAAGTCACAGAATGGAGGTGTGTGAAGTCAAAGAATGGAGGTGTGGGAAATCACAGAATGGAGGTTTGTGAAGTCAAAAAGGTGGTGTGTAGACTCACAAATGGAGGTGTGTGAACTCATAGAATGGAGGTGTGTGAAGTCAAAGAATAAAGGTGTGTGAAGGCATCGAATGGAGGTGTGTGAAGTCATGGAATGGAGGTGTGTGAAGTCACAGAATGGAGGTGTGTGAAGTCAGAATGGAGTTGTGTGAACTCATAGAATGGAGGTGTGTGAAGTCAGAATGGAGGTGTGTGAAGTCATAGAATGGAGGTGTGTGAAGTCAGATTGGAGGTGTGTGAAGTCACAGAATGGATATGTGTGAACTCAGAATGGAGGTGTGTGAAGTCACAGAATTGAGGTGTGTGAAGTCATAGAATGGAGTTGTGTACAGTCATAGAATGGAGGTGTGTGAGGTCATAATGTAGGTGTGTGAAGTCACAGAATTGAGATGTGTGAAGTCACAGAATGGAGGTGTGTGAAGTCACAGAATGGAGTTGTGTGAAGTCATAGAATGGAGGTGTGTGAAGTCAAAGAATGGAGGTGTGGGAAATCACAGAATGGAGGTTTGTGAAGTCAAAAAGTGGTGTGTAGACTCACAAATGGAGGTGTGTGAACTCATAGAATGGAGGTGTGTGAAGTCAAAGAATAAAGGTGTGTGAAGGCATCGAATGGAGGTATGTGAAGTCATGGAATGGAGGTGTGTGAAGTCACAGAATGGAGGTGTGTGAAGTCAGAATGGAGTTGTGTGAAGTCATAGAATGGAGGTGTGTGAAGTCAGAATGGAGGTGTGTGAAGTCATAGAATGGAGGTGTGTGAAGTCAGAATGGAGGAGTGTGAACTCATAGAATGGAGGTGTGTGAAGTCACAGTATGGAGGTGTGTGAAATCATAGAATGGAGCTGTGTGAAGTCAGATTTGAGGAGTGTGAATTCACAGAATGGAGGTGTGTGAACTCAGAATGGAGGTACGTGAAGTCACAGAATGGAGGTGTGAAGTCATAGAATGGAGGTGTGTGAAGTCATAGAATGGAGGTATGTGAAGTCATAATGGAGGTGTGTGAAGTCACAGAATTAAGGTGTGTGAAGTCACAGATGGAGGTGTTTGAAGTCATAGAATGGAGGTGTGTGAAGTTATAGAATGGAGGTGTGTGAACTCACAATGGAGGTGTGTGAAGTCAAAGAATGGAGGTGTGTGAAGTCATAGAATGGAAGTGTGTGAAGTCATAGAATGAATGTGTGTGACGCCAGAATTGAGGTGTGTGAAGTCACAGAATGGAGGTGTGTGAAGTCACAGAATGGAGGTGTGTGAAGTCACAGAATGGAGGTGTGTGAAGTCATAGAATGGAGGTGTGTGAAGTCATAGAATGGAGGTGTGTGAAGTCATAGAATGGACGTTTGTGAACTCATAGAATGGAGGTCTGTAAAGTCATAGAATGGATGTTTCTGAAGTAAGAATGTAGGGGTGTGAAGTCATAGAATGGAGGTGTGTGCAATCAAAATGGTGGTATGTAAACTCATAGAATGGATGTGAGTGAACTGATAGAGTGGAGGTGTGTGAAGTCATGGAATGGAGGTGTGTGAAATCAAAGAATGGAGGTGTGTGAAGTCAAACAATGGAGGTATGCGAAGTCACAGAATGGAGGTGTGTGAAGTCACAGAATGGAGGTTTGTGAAGTCACAGAATGGAGGTTTGTGAAGTCAAAATGGTGGTGTGTAAAGTCACAAATGGAGGTGTGTGAAGTCACAGAATGTAGGTGTGTGAACTCAAAATGGAGGTGTGTGAAGTGAAAGAATGGAGGTGTGCGAAGTCAAAGAATGGAGGTGTGTGAAGTCATAGAATGGAGGTGTGTGAAGTCATAGAATGGAGGTGTGCGAAGTCATACAATGAAGGTGTGTGAAGTCACAGAATGAAGGTGTGTTAAGTCACACAACGGAGGTGTGTGAACTCAGAATGGAGGTGTGTTAAGTCCCAGAATGGAGGTGTGGGAAGTCATAGAATAGAGTTATGTGAAGTCACAGAATGGAGGTGTGTGAACTCACAATGGAGGTGTGTGAAGTCAAAGTATGGAGGTGTGTGAAGTCATAGAATGGAAGTGTGTGAAGTCAAAGAATGAAGGTGTGTGAAGCCAGAATTGAGGTGTGTGAAGACACAGAATTGAGGTGTGTGAACTCCGAATGAAGGTGTGTGAAGTCAAAGAATGGGGGTTTGTGAAGTCATAGAATGGAGGTGTATGAAGTCATAGAATGGATGTTTCTGAAGTAGAATGGAGGTGTGTGAAGTCATAGAATGGAGGTGTGTGAAGTCAAAATGGAGGTGTGCGAACTCATAAAATGGAGATGATTGAAGTCATGGAAAGGAGGTGTGTGAAGTCCAAAAATGGAGGTGTGCGGAGTCAAACAATGGTGGTGTGTGAAGTCACAGAATGGAGGTGTGTGAAGTCAAAGAATGGAAGTGTGTGATGTCAAAATGGAGGTGTGTGAAGTCAGAATGGAGTTGTGTGAAGTCATAGAATAGAGGTGTGTGAAGTCACAAGGGAGGTGTGTGAAATCACAGAATGGAGGTGTATGAAGTCAGATTGGAGGTGTGTGAAGTCACAGAATTGAGGTGTGTGAACTCAGAATGGAGGTGTGTGAAGTCACAGAATGGAGGTTTGTAAAGTCATAGAATGGAGGTGTGTGAAGTCATAGAATGTAGGTGTGTGAAGTCAAAATGGAGGTGTGCGAACTCATAAAATGGAGATGCGTGAAGTCATGGAATGGAGGTGTGTGAAGTCCAAAAAAGGGAGGTGTGTGAAGTCAAACAATGTTGGTGTGTGAAGTCACAGAATGGAGGTGTGTGAAGTCAAAGAATGGAAGTGTGTGAAGTCAAAATTGAGGTGTGTGAAGTCACAGAATGGAGGTGTGTGAAGTCACAGAATGGAGGTGTGTGAACTCAGAATGGAGGTGTGTGAAGTCACAGAACGGAGATTTGTGAAGTCGTAGAATGGAAGTACGTGAAGTCATAGAATGGATGTTTCTGAAGTAAGAATGAAGGTGCGTGAAGTCATAGAATGGAGGTGTGTGAAGTCAAAATGGAGGTGTGTGAATTCATAGAATGGAGGAGTGTGAACTCATAGAATGGAGGTGTGTGAAGTCATGGAATGGAGGTGTGTGAAGTCAAAGAATGGAGGTGTGTGAAGTCAAACAATAAAGGTGTGTGAAGTCACAGAGTGGAGTTGTGTGAAATCACAGAATGGAGGTGTGTGAAGTCAAAAAGGTGGTGTGTAGAGTCACAAATGGAGGTGTGTGAACTCATAGAATGGAGGTGTGTGAAGTCAAAGAATGGAGGTGTGTGAAGTCAAAATGGAGGTGTGTGAACTCATAAAATGGAGATGTGTGAAGTCATAGAATGGAGGTGCGTGAAGTCCAAAAATGGAGGTGTATGAAGTCAAACAATGGTGGTGTGTGAAGTCAGAGAATGGAGGTGTGTGAAGTCAAAGAATGGAAGTGTGTGAAGTCAAGATGGAGGTGTGTGAAGTCACAGAATGGAGGTGTGTGAAGTCACAGAATAGAGGTGTATGAAGTCATAGAATGTAGGTGTGTGAAGTCACAGAATGGAGGTGTGTGAAGTCACAGAATGGAGGTGTGTGAAGTCAAAGAATGGAGGTGTGGGAAATCACAGAATGGAGGTTTGTGAAGTCAAAAAGGTGGTGTGTAGACTCACAAATGGAGGTGTGTGAACTCATAGAATGGAGGTGTGTGAAGTCAAAGAATAAAGGTGTGTGAAGGCATCGAATGGAGGTGTGTGAAGTCATGGAATGGAGGTGTGTGAAGTCACAGAATGGAGGTGTGTGAAGTCAGAATGGAGTTGTGTGAACTCATAGAATGGAGGTGTGTGAAGTCAGAATGGAGGTGTGTGAAGTCATAGAATGGAGGTGTGTGAAGTCAGATTGGAGGTGTGTGAAGTCACAGAATGGATATGTGTGAACTCAGAATGGAGGTGTGTGAAGTCACAGAATTGAGGTGTGTGAAGTCATAGAATGGAGTTGTGTACAGTCATAGAATGGAGGTGTGTGAGGTCATAATGTAGGTGTGTGAAGTCACAGAATTGAGATGTGTGAAGTCACAGAATGGAGGTGTGTGAAGTCACAGAATGGAGTTGTGTGAAGTCATAGAATGGAGGTGTGTGAAGTCAAAGAATGGAGGTGTGGGAAATCACAGAATGGAGGTTTGTGAAGTCAAAAAGTGGTGTGTAGACTCACAAATGGAGGTGTGTGAACTCATAGAATGGAGGTGTGTGAAGTCAAAGAATAAAGGTGTGTGAAGGCATCGAATGGAGGTATGTGAAGTCATGGAATGGAGGTGTGTGAAGTCACAGAATGGAGGTGTGTGAAGTCAGAATGGAGTTGTGTGAAGTCATAGAATGGAGGTGTGTGAAGTCAGAATGGAGGTGTGTGAAGTCATAGAATGGAGGTGTGTGAAGTCAGAATGGAGGAGTGTGAACTCATAGAATGGAGGTGTGTGAAGTCACAGTATGGAGGTGTGTGAAATCATAGAATGGAGCTGTGTGAAGTCAGATTTGAGGAGTGTGAATTCACAGAATGGAGGTGTGTGAACTCAGAATGGAGGTACGTGAAGTCACAGAATGGAGGTGTGAAGTCATAGAATGGAGGTGTGTGAAGTCATAGAATGGAGGTATGTGAAGTCATAATGGAGGTGTGTGAAGTCACAGAATTAAGGTGTGTGAAGTCACAGATGGAGGTGTTTGAAGTCATAGAATGGAGGTGTGTGAAGTTATAGAATGGAGGTGTGTGAACTCACAATGGAGGTGTGTGAAGTCAAAGAATGGAGGTGTGTGAAGTCATAGAATGGAAGTGTGTGAAGTCATAGAATGAATGTGTGTGACGCCAGAATTGAGGTGTGTGAAGTCACAGAATGGAGGTGTGTGAAGTCACAGAATGGAGGTGTGTGAAGTCACAGAATGGAGGTGTGTGAAGTCATAGAATGGAGGTGTGTGAAGTCATAGAATGGAGGTGTGTGAAGTCATAGAATGGACGTTTGTGAACTCATAGAATGGAGGTCTGTAAAGTCATAGAATGGATGTTTCTGAAGTAAGAATGTAGGGGTGTGAAGTCATAGAATGGAGGTGTGTGCAATCAAAATGGTGGTATGTAAACTCATAGAATGGATGTGAGTGAACTGATAGAGTGGAGGTGTGTGAAGTCATGGAATGGAGGTGTGTGAAATCAAAGAATGGAGGTGTGTGAAGTCAAACAATGGAGGTATGCGAAGTCACAGAATGGAGGTGTGTGAAGTCACAGAATGGAGGTTTGTGAAGTCACAGAATGGAGGTTTGTGAAGTCAAAATGGTGGTGTGTAAAGTCACAAATGGAGGTGTGTGAAGTCACAGAATGTAGGTGTGTGAACTCAAAATGGAGGTGTGTGAAGTGAAAGAATGGAGGTGTGCGAAGTCAAAGAATGGAGGTGTGTGAAGTCATAGAATGGAGGTGTGTGAAGTCATAGAATGGAGGTGTGCGAAGTCATACAATGAAGGTGTGTGAAGTCACAGAATGAAGGTGTGTTAAGTCACACAACGGAGGTGTGTGAACTCAGAATGGAGGTGTGTTAAGTCCCAGAATGGAGGTGTGGGAAGTCATAGAATAGAGTTATGTGAAGTCACAGAATGGAGGTGTGTGAACTCACAATGGAGGTGTGTGAAGTCAAAGTATGGAGGTGTGTGAAGTCATAGAATGGAAGTGTGTGAAGTCAAAGAATGAAGGTGTGTGAAGCCAGAATTGAGGTGTGTGAAGACACAGAATTGAGGTGTGTGAACTCCGAATGAAGGTGTGTGAAGTCAAAGAATGGGGGTTTGTGAAGTCATAGAATGGAGGTGTATGAAGTCATAGAATGGATGTTTCTGAAGTAGAATGGAGGTGTGTGAAGTCATAGAATGGAGGTGTGTGAAGTCAAAATGGAGGTGTGCGAACTCATAAAATGGAGATGATTGAAGTCATGGAAAGGAGGTGTGTGAAGTCCAAAAATGGAGGTGTGCGGAGTCAAACAATGGTGGTGTGTGAAGTCACAGAATGGAGGTGTGTGAAGTCAAAGAATGGAAGTGTGTGATGTCAAAATGGAGGTGTGTGAAGTCACAGAATGGAGGTGTGTGAAGTCACAGAATGGAGGTGTGTGAGGTCATCGAAAGGAGGTGTGTGAAGTCATGGAATGGAGGGGTGTGAAGTCACAGAATGGCGGTGTGTGAAGTCAGAATGGAGTTGTGTGAAGTCATAGAATGTAGGTGTGTGAAGTCAGAATGGAGGTGTGTGAAATCATAGAATGGAGGTGTGTGAGGTCAGAATGGAGGTGTGTGAACTCATAGAATGGAGGTGTGAAGTCAAAATGGAGGTGTGTGAAGTCATAGAATGGAGGTGAGTGAAGTCACAGTATGGAGGTGTGTGACATCATAGAATGGAGCTGTGTGAAGTCAGATTTGAGGAGTGTGAAGTCACAGAATGGAGGTGTGTGAACTCAGAATGGAGGTGTGTGAAGTCACAGAATGGAGGTGTGAAGTCATAGAATGGAGGTGTGTGAAGTCATAGAATGGAGGTGTGTGAAGTCATAACGGAGGTGTGTGAAGTCACAGAATTGAGGTGTGTGAAGTCACAGATGGAGGTGTGGGAAGTCATAGAATGGAGGTGTGTGAAGTCATAGAATGGAGGTGTATGAAGTCATAGAATTGATGTTTGTGAAGTAAGAATGAAGGTGTGTTAAGTCATAGAATGGAGGTGTTTGAAGGCACAGAATCGAGGTGTGTGAAGTCACAGAATGGAGGTGTGTGAACTCACAATGGAGGTGTGTGAAGTCACAGAAGTGAGGTGTGTGAACTCAGAATGAAGGTGTGTTAAGTCATAGAATGGAGGTGTTTGAAGGCACAGAATGGAGGTGTGTGAAATCATAGAATGGAGATGTGTGAAGTCAGAATGGAGGTGTGTGAAGTCATAGAATGGAGGTGTGTGAACTCACAATGGAGGTGTGTGAAGTCAAAGAATGGAGGTGTGTGAAGGCAGAGAATGGAAGTGTGTGAAGTCATAGAATGAAGGTGTGTGAAGCCAGAATTGAGGTGTGTGAAGTCACAGAATTGAGGTGTGTGAACTCAGAATGGAGGTGTGTGAAGTCACAGAATGGAGCTTTGTGAAGTCATAGAATGCAGGTGTGTCAATTCATAGAATGGAGGTGTGTGAAGTCAAAATGTAGGTGTGTGAACTCATAAAATGGAGATGTGTGAAGTCATGGAATGGAGGTGTGTGAAGTCCAAAAATGGAGGTGGGTGAAGTCAAACAATGGTGGTGTGTGAAGTCAAAGAATGGAGGTGTGTGAAGTCATCAAATGGAGGTGTGTGAAGTTATGGAATGGAGGTGTGTGAAGTCACAGAATGGAGGTGTGTGAAGTCACAGAATGGAGATGTGTGAAGTCACAGAATGGAGGTGTGTGAAGTCACAGAATGGAGGTGTGTGAAGTCACAGAATGGAGGTGTGTGTACTCACAATGGAGGTGTGTGAAGTCAAACAATAAAGGTTTGTGAAGTCAAACAATAAAGGTTTCTGAAGTCACAGAATGGAGGTCTGTGAAGTCATAGAAGGGAGGTGTGTTTAGTCACAGAATGGAGGTGTGTGAAGTCAGAGAATGGAGGTGTGTGAACTCAGAATGGAGGTGTGTGAAGTCACAGAACGGAGATTTGTGAAGTCATAGAATGGAAGTACGTGAAGTCATAGAATGGATGTTTCTGAAGTAAGAATGAAGGTGCGTGAAGTCATAGAATGGAGGTGTGTGAAGTCAAAATGGAGGTGTGTGAATTCACAGAATGGAGGTGTGTGAACTCATAGAATGGAGGTGTGTGAAGTCATGGAATGGAGGTGTGTGAAGTCAAAGTATGGAGGTGTGTGAAGTCAAACAATAAAGGTGTGTGAAGTCACAGAATGGAGGTGTGTGAAATCACAGAATGGAGGTGTGTGAAGTCAAAAAGTTGGTGTGTAGAGTCACAAATGGAGGTGTGTGAACTCATAGAATGGAGGTGTGTGAAGTCAAAGAATAGAGGTGTGTGAAGTCAAAATGGAGGTGTGTGAACTCATAAAATGGAGATGTGTGAAGTCATAGAATGGAGGTGCGTGAAGTCCAAAAATGGAGGTGTATGAAGTCAAACAATGGTGGTGTGTGAAGTCAGAGAATGGAGGTGCGTGAAGTCAAAGAATGGAAGTGTGTGAAGTCAAGATGGAGGTGTGTGAAGTCACAGAATGGAGGTGTGTGAAGTCACAGAATGGAGGTGTATGAAGTCATAGAATGTAGGTGTGTTAAGTCACAGAATGGAGGTGTGTGAAGTCACAGAATGGAGGTGTGTGAAGTCAAAGAATGGTGGTGTGGGAAATCACAGAATGGAGGTTTGAGAAGTCAAAAAGGTGGTGTGTAGACTCACAAATGGAGGTGTGTGAACTCATAGAATGGAGGTGTGTGAAGTCAAAGAATAAAGGTGTGTGAAGGCATCGAATGGAGGTGTGTGAAGTCATGGAATGGAGGTGTGTGAAGTCACAGAATGGAGGTGTGTGAAGTCAGAACGGAGTTGTGTGAACTCATAGAATGGAGGTGTGTGAAGTCAGAATGGAGGTGTGTGAAGTCATAGAATGGAGGTGTGTGAAGTCAGAATGGAGGTGTGTGAACTCATAGAATGGAGGTGTGTGAAGTCATAATGGAGGTGTGTGAAGTCATAGAATGGAGGTGTGTGAAGTCATAGAATGGAGCTGTGTGAGTCAGATTGGAGGTGTGTGAAGTCACAGAATGGATATGTGTGAACTCAGAATGGAGGTGTGTGAAGTCACAGAATTGAGGTGTGTGAAGATATAGAATGGAGTTGAGTACAGTCATAGAATGGAGGTGTGTGAGGTCATAATGTAGGTGTGTGAAGAAACAGAATTGAGACGTGTGAAGTCACAGAATGGAGGTGTGTGAAGTCATAGAATGGAGGTGTGTGAAGTCATAGAATGGAGGTGTGTGAAATCATAGAATGGATGTTTGTGAAGTAAGAATGAAGGTGTGTTAAGTACTAGAATGGAGATGAGTGAAGGCACAGAATGGAGGTGTGTGAAGTCATAGAATGGAGCTGTGTAAAGTCAGAATGGAGATGTGTGAAGTCATAGAATGGAGGTGTGTGAAGTCATAGAATGGAGTTGTGTGAAGTCACAGAATTGATGTTTGTGAAGTCAGAATGGAGGTCTGTGAAGTCAGAATGGAGGTTTGTGAAGTCATAGAATGGAGGTGTGTGAAGTCGTAGAATGGATGTGTGTGAAGTCACAGAATTGATGTTTGTGAAGTCAGAATGGAGGTGTGTGAACTCACAATGGAGGTGTGTGAAGTCAAAGAATGGAGGTGTGTGAAGTCACAGAATTGTTGTTTGTGAAGTCAGAATGGAGGTGTGTGAAGTCAGAATGGAGGTGTGTGAAGTCATAGAATGGAGGTGTGTGAAGTCACAATGCAGGTGTGTGAACTCATAGATTGGAGGTGTGAGAAGTCACAGAATGGAGGTGTGTGAAGTCACAGAATAGAGGTGTGTGAAGTCATAAATGGAGGTGTGTGAAGTCATAGAATGGAGGTTTGTGAAGTCATAGAATGGAGGTGGGTGAATTCATACAATGGATGTTCCTGAAGTAAGAATGTAGGTGTGTGAAATCATAGAATGGAGGTGTGTGAAGTCAAAATGGTGGTGTGTGAACTCATAGAATGGATGTGTGTGAACTGAAAGAGTAGATGTGTGTGAAGTCATGGAATGGAGGTGTGTGAAGTCAAAGATTGGAGGTGTGTGAAGTCAAACAATGGAGGTGTGCGAAGTCACAGAATGGAGGTGTGTGAAGTCACAGAATGGAAGTGTGTGAAGTTAAAATGGAGGTGTGTGAAGTCACAGAATGGAGGTGTGTGAAGTCACAGAATGGAGGTGTGTGAAGTCCAAATGGTGGTGTGTAACGTCACAAATGCAGGTGTGTGAAGTCACAGAATGTATGTGTGTGAACTCAAAATGGAGGTGTGTGAAGTCAAAGAATGGAGGTGTGCGAAGTCAAAGAATATAGGTGTGTGAAATCATAGAAAGGAGGTGTGTGAAATCATAGAATGGAGGTTTGTGAAATCATAGAAGGAAGGTGTGTGAAGTCACGGAATGAAGGTGTGTTAAGTCACAGAACGGAGGTGTGTGAACTCAGAATGGAGGTGTGTGAAGTCCCAGAATGGAGGTGTGGGAAGTCATAGAATGGAGTTGTGTGAAGTCACAGAATGGTGATGTGTGAATTCATAGAATGGAGGTGTGTGAAGTCATAGAATGGAGGTGTGTGAAGTCACAGAATGGAGGTGTGTGAAGTCAAAGAATGGAGGTGTGTGAAGTCACAGAATGGGGGTGTGTGAACTCACAATGGAGGTGTGTGAAGTCAAAGAATGGAGGTGAGTGAAGTCATAGAATGGAAGTGTGTGAAGTCATAGAATGGAGGTGTGTGAAGCCACAATTGAGGTGTGTGAAGTCACAGAATTGAGGTTTGTGAACTCACAATGGAGGTGTGTGAAGTCACAGAATGGAGGTTTGTGAAATCATAGAATGGAGGTGTGTGAAGTCATAGAACGGATGTTTCTGAAGTAGAATGAAGGTGTGTGAAGTCATGGAATGGAGGTGTGTGAAGTCCAAAAATAGAGGTGTTTGAAGTCAAACAATGTTAATGTGTGTGAAGTCACAGAATGGAGGTGTGTGAATTCAAAGAATGGAAGTGTGTGAAGTCAAAATGGAGGTGTGTGAACTCATAGAATGGAGGTTTTTGAACTCATAGAATGGAGGTGTGTGAAGTCATGCAATGGAGGTGTGTGAAGTCAAAGAATCGAGGTGTGTGAAGTCAAACAATAAAGGTGTGTGAAGTCACAGAATGGAGGTGTGTGAAATCACAGAATGGAGGTGTGTGAAGTCAAAAATGTGGTGTGTAGAGTCACAAATGGAGGGGTGTGAACTCATAGAATGGAGGTGTGTGAAGTCAAAGAATGGAGGTGTGTGAAGTCATGGAATGGAAGTGTGTGAAGTCACAGAATGGAGGTGTGTGAAGTCATAGAATGGAGGTGTGTGAAGTCATAGAATTGATGTTTCTGAATAAGAATGAATGTGTGTGAAGTCATAGAATGGAGGTGTATGAAGTCAAAAAGTAGGAGAGTGAACTCATAGAATGGAGTTCTAAGAACACATAGAATGGAGGTGTGTGAAGTCATGGAAAAAAGGTGTGTGAAGTCATGGAATGGAAGTGTGTGAAGTCACAGAATGGAGGTGTGTGAAGTCATAGAATGGAGGTGTGTGAAGTCATAGAATTGATGTTTCTGAATAAGAATGAATGTGTGTGAAGTCATAGAATGGAGGTGTATGAAGTCAAAAAGTAGGAGAGTGAACTCATAGAATGGAGTTCTAAGAACACATAGAATGGAGGTGTGTGAAGTCATGGAAAAAAGGTGTGTGAAGTCAAAGAATGCATTGTGTGAAGTCAAACAATAAAGGTGTGTGAAGTCACAGAATGGAGGTGTGTGAAATCACAGAATGGAGGTGTGGGAAGTCATGGAATGGACGTGTGTGAAGTCACAGAATGGAGGTGTGTGAAGTCAGAATGGAGTTGTGTGAAGTCATAGAATGGAGGTGTATGAAGTCAAAAAGTAGGAGAGTGAACTCATAGAATGGAGTTCTAAGAACACATAGAATGGAGGTGTGTGAAGTCATGGAATAAAGGTGTGTGAAGTCAAAGAATGCATTGTGTGAAGTCAAACAATAAAGGTGTGTGAAGTCACAGAATGGAGGTGTGTGAAATCACAGAATGGAGGTGTGTGAAGTCATGGAATGGACGTGTGTGAAGTCACAGAATGGAGGTGTGTGAAGTCAGAATGGAGTTGTGTGAAGTCATAGAATGGAGGTGTGTGAAGTCACAAGGGAGGTGTGTGAAATCATAGAATGGAGGTGTGTGAAGTCATCGAATGGAGGTGTGTGAAGTCATGGAATGGAGGTGTGTGAAGTCATAGAATGGAGGTTTGTGAAGTCATAGAATGGAGGTGGGTGAATTCATACAATGGATGTTCCTGAAGTAAGAATGTAGGTGTGTGAAATCATAGAATGGAGGTGTGTGAAGTCAAAATGGTGGTGTGTGAACTCATAGAATGGATGTGTGTGAACTGAAAGAGTAGATGTGTGTGAAGTCATGGAATGGAGGTGTGTGAAGTCAAAGAATGGAGGTGTGTGAAGTCAAACAATGGAGGTGTGCGAAGTCACAGAATGGAGGTGTGTGAAGTCACAGAATGGAAGTGTGTGAAGTTAAAATGGAGGTGTGTGAAGTCACAGAATGGAGGTGTGTGAAGTCACAGAATGGAGGTGTGTGAAGTCCAAATGGTGGTGTGTAACGTCACAAATGCAGGTGTGTGAAGTCACAGAATGTATGTGTGTGAACTCAAAATGGAGGTGTGTGAAGTCAAAGAATGGAGGTGTGCGAAGTCAAAGAATATAGGTGTGTGAAATCATAGAAAGGAGGTGTGTGAAATCATAGAATGGAGGTTTGTGAAATCATAGAAGGAAGGTGTGTGAAGTCACGGAATGAAGGTGTGTTAAGTCACAGAACGGAGGTGTGTGAACTCAGAATGGAGGTGTGTGAAGTCCCAGAATGGAGGTGTAGGAAGTCATAGAATGGAGTTGTGTGAAGTCACAGAATGGTGATGTGTGAATTCATAGAATGGAGGTGTGTGAAGTCATAGAATGGAGGTGTGTGAAGTCACAGAATGGAGGTGTGTGAAGTCAAAGAATGGAGGTGTGTGAAGTCACAGAATGGGGGTGTGTGAACTCACAATGGAGGTGTGTGAAGTCAAAGAATGGAGGTGAGTGAAGTCATAGAATGGAAGTGTGTGAAGTCATAGAATGGAGGTGTGTGAAGCCACAATTGAGGTGTGTGAAGTCACAGAATTGAGGTTTGTGAACTCACAATGGAGGTGTGTGAAGTCACAGAATGGAGGTTTGTGAAATCATAGAATGGAGGTGTGTGAAGTCATAGAACGGATGTTTCTTAAGTAGAATGAAGGTGTGTGAAGTCATGG
Organism: Megascapheus bottae; assembly: GCA_024803745.1. Taxonomy (NCBI): domain Eukaryota; kingdom Metazoa; phylum Chordata; class Mammalia; order Rodentia; family Geomyidae; genus Megascapheus; species Megascapheus bottae. Next base: position 719,737 of record JANJXV010000455.1, read on the forward strand.
AATGGAGGTGTGTGAAGTCCAAAAATAGAGGTGTTTGAAGTCAAACAATGTTAATGTGTGTGAAGTCACAGAATGGAGGTGTGTGAATTCAAAGAATGGAAGTGTGTGAAGTCAAAATGGAGGTGTGTGAACTCATAGAATGGAGGTTTTTGAACTCATAGAATGGAGGTGTGTGAAGTCATGCAATGGAGGTGTGTGAAGTCAAAGAATGGAGGTGTGTGAAGTCAAACAATAAAGGTGTGTGAAGTCACAGAATTGATGTTTCTGAATAAGAATGAATGTGTGTGAAGTCATAGAATGGAGGTGTATGAAGTCAAAAATTAGGAGAGTGAACTCATAGAATGGAGTTCTAAGAACACATAGAATGGAGGTGTGTGAAGTCATGGAATAAAGGTGTGTGAAGTCAAAGAATGCATTGTGTGAAGTCAAACAATAAAGGTGTGTGAAGTCACAGAATGGAGGTGTGTGAAATCACAGAATGGAGGTGTGTGAAGTCATGGAATGGACGTGTGTGAAGTCACAGAATGGAGGTGTGTGAAGTCAGAATGGAGTTGTGTGAAGTCATAGAATGGAGGTGTGTGAAGTCACAAGGGAGGTGTGTGAAATCATAGAATGGAGGTGTGTGAAGTCATCGAATGGAGGTGTGTGAAGTCATGGAATGGAGGTGTGTGAAGTCATGGAATGGAGGTGTGTGAAATCACAGAATGGAGGTGTGTGAAGTCAGAATGGAGTTGTGTGAAGTCATAGAATGGAGGTGTGTGAAGTCACAAGGGAGGTGTGTGAAATCATAGAATGGAGGTGTGTGAAGTCACACTATGGAGGTGTGTGAAGTCATAGAATGGAGCTGTGTGAAGTCAGATTGGAGGTGTGTGAAGTCACAGAATGGATGTGTGTGAACTCAGAATGGAGGTGTGTGAAGTCACAGAATTGAGGTGTGTGAAGTCATAGAATGGAGTTGTGTAAAGTCATAGAATGGAGGTGTGTGAGGTCATAATGTAGGTGTGTGAAGTCACAGAATTGAGATGTGTGAAGTCACAGATTGGAGGTGTGTGAAGTCATAGAATGGAGGTGTGTGAAGTCATAGAATGGAGGTGTGTGAAGTCATAGAATGGATGTTTGTGAAGTAAGAATGAAGGTGTGTTAAGTCCTAGAATGGAGATGTGTGAAGGCACAGAATGGAGGTGTGTGAAGTCATAGAATGGAGCTGTGTGAAGTCAGAATGGAGGTGTGTGAAGTCATAGAATGGAGGTGTGTGAAGTCATAGAATGGAGCTGTGTGAAGTAAGAATGAAGGTGTGTGAAGTCATAGAATGGAGCTGTGTGAACTCACAATGGAGATGTGTGAAGTCAAAGAAAGGAGGTGTGTGAAGTCAAAGAATGGAAGTGTGTGAAGTCATAGAATGGAGGTGTGTGAAGTCATAGAATGGAGGTGTGTGAAGTCATAGAATGGAGTTATGTGAAGTCACAGAATTGATGTTTGTGAAGTCAGAATGCAGGTTCGTGAGGTCAGAATGGAGGTTTGTGAAGTCATAGAATGGAGGTGTGTGAAGTCGTAGAATGGATGTGTGTGAAGTCACAGAATTGATGTTTGTGAAGTCAGAATGGAGGTGTGTGGACTCACAATGGAGGTGTGTGAAGTCAAAGAATGGAGGTGTGTGAAGTCACAGAATTGATGTTTGTGAAGTCAGAATGGAGGTGTGTGAAGACAGAATGGAGGTGTGTGAAGTCATAGAATGGAGGTGTGTGAAGTCATAGAATGGAGGTGTGTGAAGTCACAATGCAGGTGTGTGAACTCATAGACTGGAGGTGTGTGAAGTCACAGAATAGAGGTGTGTGAAGTCAGAATGGAGTTGTGTGAAGTCATAGAATGGAGGTGTGTGAAGTCAGAATGGAGGTGTGTGAACTCATAGAATGGAGGTGAGTGAAGTCACAATGGAGGTATGTGAAGTCATAGAATGGTGGTGTGTGAAGTCACAGAATGGAGGTGTGGAAGTCATAGAATGCAGGTGTGTGAAGTCACAGAATGGAGGTGTGTAAAGTCATAGAATGGAGGTGTGTGAAGTCATAGAATGGAGGTGTGTGAAGTCATAGAATGAATGTTTGTGAATTAAGAATGAAGGTGTGTTAAGTCATAAAATGGAGATGTGTGAAGGCACAGAATGGAGGTGTGTGAAGTCATAGAATGTAGCTGTGTGAAGTCAGAATGGAGGTGTGTGAAGTCATAGAATGGAGGTGTGTGAACTCACAATGGAGATGTGTTAAGTCAAAAAATGGTGGTGTGTGAAGTCAAAGAATGGAAGTGTGTGAAGTCACAGAATGGAGGTGTGTGAAGTCATAGAATGGAGGTGTATGATGTCATAGAATGGAGGTGTGTGAAGTCACAGAATTGATGTTTGTGAAGTCAGAATGGAGGTGTGTGAAGTCATGGAATGGAGGTGTGTGAAGTCATAGAAGGACGTGTGTGAAGTCACAGAATTGATATTTGTGAATTCAGAATGAAGGTGTGTCAACTCACAATGGAGGTGTGTGCAGTCAAAGAATGGAGGTGTGTGAAGTCACAGAATTGATGTTTGTGAAGTCAGAATGGAGGTGTGTGAAGTCAGAATGGAGGTGTGTGAAGTCATAGAATGGAGGTGTGTGAAGTCACAATGCACGTGTGTGACCTCATAGAATGGAGGTTTCTGAAGTGAGAATTGAGTTGTGTGAAGCCATAGAATGGAGGTGTGTGAAGTCAGAATGGAGGTGTGTGAAGTAAAGAATGGAGGTGTGTGAAGTCAGAATGGAGGTGTCTGAACTCATAGAATGGAGCTGTGTGAAGTCACAATGGAGGTATGTGAAGTCATAGAATGGAGGTGTGTGAAGTCACAGAATGGAGGTGTGTGAAGTCATAGAATGGAGCTGTGTGAAGTCAGATTGGAGTTGTGTGAAGTCACAGAGTGGAGGTGTGTGAACTGAGAATGGAGGTGTGTGAAGTCACAGAATGAAGGTGTGTGAAGTCATAGAATGGAGGTGTGTGAAGTCATAGAATGGATGTGTGTGAATTCATAATGGAGGTTTGGGAAGTCACAGAATTGAGGGGTGTGAAGTCATAGAATGGAGGTTTGTGAATTCATAGAATGGAGGTGTGTGAAGTCATAGAATGGAGGTGTGTGAAGTCATAGAATGGATGTTTGTGAAGTAAGAATGAAGGTGTGTTTAGTCATAGAATGGAGGTGTGTGAAGTCATAGAATGGAGCTGTTTGAAGTCAGAATGGAGGTGTGTGAAGTCACAGAATGGAGGTGTGTGAACTCAGAATGGTGGTGTGTGAAGTCACAGAATGGAGGTGTGTTAAGTCACAGAACGGAGGTGTTTGAACTCAGAATGGAGGTGTGTGAAATCACAGAATGGAGCTATGTGAAGTCATAGAATGGAGGTGTGTGAAATCATAGAATGGAGGTGTGGGAAGGCATAGAGTGGAGATGTGCGAAGTCAGATTGGAGGTGTGCGAAGTCATTGAATGGAGCTGGGTGAAGTCAGAATGGAGGTGTGTGAAGTCACAGAATTGAGGTGTGTGAACTCAGAACGGAGGTGTGTGAAGTCACAGAATCTAGGTGTGTGAAATCATAGAATTGAGGTGTGTGAAGTCATAGAATGGAGGTGTGTGAAGTCAGAGAATGGAGGTGTGTGAAGTCAGAATGGAGGTGTGAAGTCATAGAATAGAGGTGGATGAAGTCATAGAAAGGAGTTGTGGGAAATCATAGAATATAGGAGTGTGAAGTCATAGAATGGAGGTGAGTGAAGTCACAGATTCGAGGTCTGTGAAGTCATAGAATGGAGCTGTGTGATGCCAGAATTGAGGAGTGTGAAGTCCTAGAATGGACGTGTGTGAACTCATAGAATGGAGGTGTGTGACGTCACAATGGAAGTGTGTGAAGTCACAGAATGGAGGTGTGTGAAGTCATAGAAGGAGGTGTGTGAAGTCACAGAATTGATATTTGTGAATTCAGAATGGAGGTGTGTCAACTCACAATGGAGGTGTGTGAAGTCAAAGAATGGAGGTGTGTGAAGTCACAGAATTGATGTTTGTGAAGTCAGAATGGAGGTGTGTGAAGTCAGAATGGAGGTGTGTGAAGTCATAGAATGGAGGTGTGTGAAGTCACAATGCACGTGTGTGACCTCATAGAATGGAGGTTTCTGAAGTCAGAATTGAGTTGTGTGAAGCCATAGAATGGAGGTGTGTGAAGTCAGAATGGAGGTGTGTGAAGTCATAGAATGGAGGTGTGTGAAGTCAGAATGGAGGTGTGTGAACTCATAGAATGGAGCTGTGTGAAGTCACAATGGAGGTATGTGAAGTCATAGAATGGAGGTGTGTGAAGTCACAGAATGGAGGTGTGTGAAGTCATAGAATGGAGCTGTGTGAAGTCAGATTGGAGTTGTGTGAAGTCACAGAGTGGAGGTGTGTGAACTGAGAATGGAGGTGTGTGAAGTCACAGAATGAAGGTGTGTGAAGTCATAGAATGGAGGTGTGTGAAGTCATAGAATGGATGTGTGTGAATTCATAATGGAGGTTTGTGAAGTCACAGAATTGAGGTGTGTGAAGTCATAGAATGGAGGTTTGTGAATTCATAGAATGGAGGTGTGTGAAGTCATAGAATGGAGGTGTGTGAAGTCATAGAATGGATGTTTGTGAAGTAAGAATGAAGGTGTGTTTAGTCATAGAATGGAGGTGTGTGAAGTCATAGAATGGAGCTGTTTGAAGTCAGAATGGAGGTGTGTGAAGTCACAGAATGGAGGTGTGTGAACTCAGAATGGTGATGTTTGAAGTCACAGAATGGAGGTGTGTTAAGTCACAGAATGGAGGTGTTTGAACTCAGAATGGAGGTGTGTGAAATCACAGAATGGAGCTGTGTGAAGTCATAGAATGGAGCTGTGTGAAATCATAGAATGGAGGTGTGGGAAGGCATAGAGTGGAGATGTGCGAAGTCAGATTGGAGATGTGCGAAGTCATTGAATGGAGCTGGGTGAAGTCAGAATGGAGGTGTGTGAAGTCACAGAATTGAGGTGTGTGAACTCAGAACGGAGGTGTGTGAAGTCACAGAATCTAGGTGTGTGAAGTCATAGAATTGAGGTGTGTGAAGTCATAGAATGGAGGTGTGTGAGGTCATAGAATGGATGTTTCTGAAGTAAGAATGAAGGTGTGTGAAGTCATAGAATGGAGGTGTGTGAAGTCATAGAATGGAAGTGTGTGAAGTCAGAGAATGGAGGTGTGTGAAGTCAGAATGGAGGTGTGAAGTCATAGAATAGAGGTGGATGAAGTCATAGAAAGGAGTTGTGGGAAGTCATAGAATAGAGGAGTGTGAAGTCATAGAATGGAGGTGAGTGAAGTCACAGATTCGAGGTCTGTGAAGTCATAGAATGGAGGTGTGTGATGCCAGAATTGAGGAGTGTGAAGTCCTAGAATGGACGTGTGTGAACTCATAGAATGGAGGTGTGTGACGTCACAATGGAAGTGTGTGAAGTCACAGAATGGAGGTGTGTGAAGTCATATATTGGAGGTGCGTGAAGTCAGAATGGAGGTGTGTGAAGTCACAGAATGGAGGTGTGTGAACTCAGAATGGAGGTGTTTGAAGTCATAGATGGAGGTGTGTGAAGTCACAGTATGGAGGTGTGTGAAATCATAGAATGGAATTTTGTGAATTCACAGAATGGAGCTGTGTGAAGTCAGAATGGAGGTGTGTGAAGTCATAGAATGGAGGTGTGTGAAGTGACAGAATGGATGTGTGTGAATTCATAGAATGGAGGTGTGAGAAGTCACAGAATGGAGGTGTGTGAAGTCATACAATGAAGGTGTATGAAGTCATAGAATGGAGGTGTGTGAAGTCACAGAAGGGAAGTGTGTGATGTCATAGAATGGAGTTGGGTGAAGTCACAGAATGGAGGTTTGTGAAGTCATAGAATGGAGGTATGTGAAGTCAAATTGGAGGGGTGTGAAGTCGGAGAATGAAGATGTGTGAAGTCACAGAATGGAGGTGGGTGAAGTCACAATGCAGGTGTGTGAAGTCATAGAATGGAGTTGTGTGAACTCAGAAAGGAGGTGTGTGAAGTCACAGAATAGAGGTGTGTGAAGTCACAGAATGGAGGTGTGGGAAGTAACAGAATGGAGGTGTGTGAAGTCACAGAATGGAAGTGGGTGAACTCACAATGGAGGTGTGTGAAGTCACAGAAGGGAATTGTGTGAAGCCAGAAGGGAGGTGTGTGAAGTCACAGAATGGAGATGTGTGAACTCAGAATGGAGGTTTGGGAAGTCACAGATGGAGGTTTGTGAAGTCATAGAATGGAGGTGTGTGAGGTCATAGAATGGATGTTTCTGAAGTAAGAATGAAGGTGTGTGAAGTCATAGAATGGAGGTGTGTGAAGTCATAGAATGGAGGTGTGTGAAGTCAGAGAATGGAGGTGTGTGAAGTCAGAACGGAGGTATGAAGTCATAGAATAGAGGTGGATGAAGTCATAGAAAGGAGTTGTGGGAAGTCATAGAATAGAGGAGTGTGAAGTCATAGAATGGAGGTGAGTGAAGTCACAGATTCGAGGTCTGTGAAGTCATAGAATGGAGCTGTGTGATGCCAGAATTGAGGAGTGTGAAGTCCTAGAATGGACGTGTGTGAACTCATAGAATGGAGGTGTGTGACGTCACAATGGAAGTGTGTGAAGTCACAGAATGGAGGTGTGTGAAGTCATATATTGGAGGTGTGTGAAGTCAGAATGGAGGTGTGTGAAGTCACAGAATGGAGGTGTGTGAACTCAGAATGGAGGTGTTTGAAGTCATGGATGAAGGTGTGTGAAGTCACAGTATGGAGGTGTGTGAAATCATAGAATGGAATTTTGTGAATTCACAGAATGGAGCTGTGTGAAGTCAGAATGGAGGAGTGTGAAGTCATAGAATGGAGGTGTGTGAAGTCAGAATGGAGGTGTGTGAACTCATAGATTGGACGTGTGTGAAGTCACAATGGAGGTGTGTGAAGACATAGAATGGAGGTGTGTGAAGTCACAGAATGGAGGTGTGTGACGTCATAAAATGGAGGTGTGTGAAGTCATAGAATGGAGGTGTGTGAAGTCATAGAATGGATGTTTCTGAAGTAAGAATGAAGGTGTGTGAAGTCATAGAATGGAGGTGTGTGAAGTCAAAATGGTGGTGTGTGAACTCATAGAATGGAGGTGTGTGAAGTCAGAATGGAGGTGTGTGACCTCATAGAATGGAGGTTTCTGAAGTCAGAATGGAGTTGTGTGAAGCCATAGAATGGAGGTGTGTGAAGTCAGAATGGAGGTGTGTGAAGTCATAGAATGGAGGTGTGTGAAGTCAGAATGGAGGTGTGTGAACTCATAGAATGGAGCTGTGTGAAGTCACAATGGAGGTATGTGAAGTCATAGAATGGAGGTGTGTGAAGTCACAGAATGGAGGTGTGTGAAGTCATAGAATGGAGCTGTGTGAAGTCAGATTGGAGTTGTGTGAAGTCACAGAATGGAGGTGTGTGAACTCAGAATGGAGGTGTGTGAAGTCACAGAATGAAGGTGTGTGAAGTCATAGACTGGAGGTGTGTGAAGGCATAGAATGGATGTGTGTGAATTCATAATGGAGGTTTGTGAAGTCACAGAATTGAGGTGTGTGAAGTCATAGAATGCAGGTTTGTGAATTCATAGAATGGAGGTGTGTGAAGTCATAGAATGGATGTTCGTGAAGTAAGAATGAAGGTGTGTTTAGTCATAGAATGGAGGTGTGTGAAGTCATAGAATGGAGCTGTTTGAAGTCAGAATGGAGGTGTGTGAAGTCACAGAATTGAGGTGTTTGAACTCAGAATGGAGGTGTGTGAAATCACAGAATGGAGGTGTGTGAAGTCATAGAATGGAGGTGTGTGAAATCATAGAATGGAGGTGTGGGAAGGCATAGAGTGGAGCTGTGTGAAGTCAGATTGGAGGTGTGCGAAGTCATTGAATGGAGCTGGGTGAAGTCAGAATGGAGGTGTGTGATGTCACAGAATTGAGGTGTGTGAACTCAGAACGGAGGTGTGTGAAGTCACAGAATCTAGGTGTGTGAAATCATAGAATTGAGGTGTGTGAAGTCATAGAATGGAGGTGTGTGAGGTCATAGAATGGATGTTTCTTAAGTAAGAATGAAGGTGTGTGAAGTCATAGAATGGAGGTGTGTGAAGTCATAGAATGGAGGTGTGTGAAGTCAGAGAATGGAGGTGTGTGAAGTCAGAATGGAGGTGTGTGAACTCATAGATTGGACGTGTGTGAAGTCACAATGGAGGTGTGTGAAGACATAGAATGGAGGTGTGTGAAGTCAAAATGGTGGTGTGTGAACTCATAGAATGGAGGTGTGTGAAGTCACAGAATGTAGGTATGTGAAGTCAGAATGGAGGTGTGAAGTCATAGAATGGGGGTGGGTGAAGTCATGGAAAGGAGGTGTGGGAAGTCATAGAATGGAGAAGTGTGAAGTCATAGAGTGGAGGTGAGTGAAGTCACATATTCAAAGTCTGTGAAGTCATAGAATGGAGGTTTGTGAAGTCAGAATGGAGGGGTGAGAACTCATAGAATGGAGGTGTGTGAAATCACAATGGAGGTGTGTGAAGTCATAGAATGGAGGTATTTGAAGTCAGAATGGAGGTGTGTGAACTCATAGAATGGAGGTGTGTGAAGTCACGGAATGGAGGTGTGTGAAGTCACAGAATTGAGGTGTGTGAACTCAGAACGGAGGTGTGTGAAGTCACAGAATCTAGGTGTGTGAAGTCATAGAATTGAGGTGTGTGAAGTCATAGAATGAAGGTGTGTGAGGTCATAGAATGGAGGTTTCTGAAGTAAGAATGAAGGTGTGTGAAGTCATAGAATGGAGGTGTGTGAAGTCATAGAATGGAGGTGTGTGAAGTCAGAGAATGGAGGTGTGTGAAGTCAGAATGGAGGTGTGAAGTCACAGAATAGAGGTGGATGAAGTCACAGAAAGGAGTTGTGGGAAGTCATAGAATAGAGGAGTGTGAAGTCATAGAATGGAGGTGAGTGAAGTCACAGATTCGAGGTCTGTGAAGTCATAGAATGGAGCTGTGTGATGCCAGAATTGAGGAGTGTGAAGTCCTAGAATGGACGTGTGTGAACTCATAGAATGGAGGTGTGTGACGTCACAATGGAAGTGTGTGAAGTCACAGAATGGAGGTGTGTGAAGTCATATATTGGAGGTGTGTGAAGTCAGAATGGAGGTGTGTGAAGTCACAGAATGGAGGTGTGTGAACTCAGAATGGAGGTGTTTGAAGTCATAGATGGAGGTGTGTGAAGTCACAGTATGGAGGTGTGTGAAATCATAGAATGGAATTTTGTGAATTCACAGAATGGAGCTGTGTGAAGTCAGAATGGAGGTGTGTGAAGTCATAGAATGGAGGTGTGTGAAGTGACAGAATGGATGTGTGTGAATTCACAGAATGGAGGTGTGAGAAGTCACAGAATGGAGGTGTGTGAAGTCATACAATGAAGGTGTATGAAGTCATAGAATGGAGGTGTGTGAAGTCACAGAAGGGAGGTGTGTGAAGTCATAGAATGGAGTTGGGTGAAGTCACAGAATATGAGGTTTGTGAAGTCATAGAATGGAGGTATGTGAAGTCAAATTGGAGGGGTGTGAAGTCGGAGAATGAAGATGTGTGAAGTCACAGAATGGAGGTGGGTGAAGTCACAATGCAGGTGTGTGAAGTCATAGAATGGAGTTGTGTGAACTCAGAAAGGAGGTGTGTGAAGTCACAGAATAGAGCTGTGTGAAGTCACAGAATGGAGGTGTGGGAAGTAACAGAATGGAGGTGTGTGAAGTCACAGAATGGAAGTGGGTGAACTCACAATGGAGGTGTGTGAAGTCACAGAAGGGAATTGTGTGAAGTCAGAAGGGAGGTGTGTGAAGTCACAGAATGGAGATGTGTGAACTCAGAATGGAGGTGTGGGAAGTCACAGATGGAGGTTTGTGAAGTCATAGAATGGAGGTGTGTGAGGTCATAGAATGGATGTTTCTGAAGTAAGAATGAAGGTGTGTGAAGTCATAGAATGGAGGTGTGTGAAGTCATAGAATGGAGGTGTGTGAAGTCAGAGAATGGAGGTGTGTGAAGTCAGAACGGAGGTATGAAGTCATAGAATAGAGGTGGATGAAGTCATAGAAAGGAGTTGTGGGAAGTCATAGAACAGAGGAGTGTGAAGTCATAGAATGGAGGTGAGTGAAGTCACAGATTCGAGGTCTGTGAAGTCATAGAATGGAGCTGTGTGATGCCAGAATTGAGGAGTGTGAAGTCCTAGAATGGACGTGTGTGAACTCATAGAATGGAGGTGTGTGACGTCACAATGGAAGTGTGTGAATTCACAGAATGGAGGTGTGTGAAGTCATATATTGGAGGTGTGTGAAGTCAGAATGGAGGTGTGTGAAGTCACAGAATGGAGGTGTGTGAACTCAGAATGGAGGTGTTTGAAGTCATGGATGAAGGTGTGTGAAGTCACAGTATGGAGGTGTGTGAAATCATAGAATGGAATTTTGTGAATTCACAGAATGGAGCTGTGTGAAGTCAGAATGGAGGAGTGTGAAGTCATAGAATGGAGGTGTGTCAAGTCAGAATGGAGGTGTGTGAACTCATAGATAGGACGTGTGTGAAGTCACAATGGAGGTGTGTGAAGACATAGAATGGAGGTGTGTGAAGTCACAGAATGGAGGTGTGTGAAGTCATAAAATGGAGGTGTGTGAAGTCATAGAATGGAGGTGTGTGAAGTCATAGAATGGATGTTTCTGAAGTAAGAATGAAGGTGTGTGAAGTCATAGAATGGAGGTGTGTGAAGTCAAAATGCTGGTGTGTGAACTCATAGAATGGAGGTGTGTGAAGTCACAGAATGTAGGTGTGTGAAGTCAGAATGGAGGTGTGAAGTCATAGAATGGGGGTGGGTGAAGTCATGGAAAGGAGGTGTGGGAAGTCATAGAATGGAGAAGTGTGAAGTCATAGAGTGGAGGTGAGTGAAGTCACATATTCAAAGTCTGTGAAGTCATAGAATGGAGGTTTGTGAAGTCAGAATGGAGGGGTGTGAACTCATAGAATGGAGGTGTGTAAAATCACAATGGAGGTGTGTGAAGTCATAGAATGGAGGTATTTGAAGTCAGAATGGAGGTGTGTGAACTCATAGAATGGAGGTGTGTGAAGTCACGGAATGGAGGTGTGTGAAGACACAGAATTGAGGTGTGTGAACTCAGAACGGAGGTGTGTGAAGTCACAGAATCTAGGTGTGTGAAGTCATAAAATTGAGGTGTGTGAAGTCATAGAAAGGAGGTGTGTGAGGTCATAGAATGGATGTTTCTGAAGTAAGAATGAAGGTGTGTGAAGTCATAGAATGGAGGTGTGCGAAGTCATAGAATGGAGGTTTGTGAAGTCAGAGAATGGAGGTGTGTGAAGTCAGAATGGAGGTGTGAAGTCACAGAATAGAGGTGGATGAAGTCATAGAAAGGAGTTGTGGGAAGTCATAGAATAGAGGAGTGTGAAGTCATAGAATGGAGGTGAGTGTAGTCACAGATTCGAGGTCTGTGAAGTCATAGAATGGAGCTGTGTGATGCCAGAATTGAGGAGTGTGAAGTCCTAGAATGGACGTGTGTGAACTCATAGAATGGAGGTGTGTGAAGTCATATATTGGAGGTGTGTGAAGTCAGAATGGAGGTGTGTGAAGTCACAGAATGGAGGTGTGTGAACTCAGAATGGAGGTGTTTGAAGTCATAGATGGAGGTGTGTGAAGTCACAGTATGGAGGTGTGTGAAATCATAGAATGGAATTTTGTGAATTCACAGAATGGAGCTGTGTGAAGTCAGAATGGAGGTGTGTGAAGTCATAGAATGGAGGTGTGTGAAGTGACAGAATGGATGTGTGTGAATTCACAGAATGGAGGTGTGAGAAGTCACAGAATGGAGGTGTGTGAAGTCATACAATGAAGGTGTATGAAGTCATAGAATGGAGGTGTGTGAAGTCACAGAAGGGAGGTGTGTGAAGTCATAGAATGGAGTTGGGTGAAGTCACAGAATGGAGGTTTGTGAATTCATAGAATGGAGGTATGTGAAGTCAAATTGGAGGGGTGTGAAGTCGGAGAATGAAGATGTGTGAAGTCACAGAATGGAGGTGGGTGAAGTCACAATGCAGGTGTGTGAAGTCATAGAATGGAGTTGTGTGAACTCAGAAAGGAGGTGTGTGAAGTCACAGAATAGAGGTGTGTGAAGTCACAGAATGGAGGTGTGGGAAGTAACAGAATGGAGGTGTGTGAAGTCACAGAATGGAAGTGGGTGAACTCACAATGGAGGTGTGTGAAGTCACAGAAGGGAATTGTGTGAAGTCAGAAGGGATGTGTGTGAAGTCACAGAATTGAGGTGTGTGAACTCAGAACGGAGGTGTGTGAAGTCACAGAATCTAGGTGTGTGAAGTCATAGAATTGAGGTGTGTGAAGTCATAGAATGCAGGTGTGTGAAGTCATAGAATGGAGGTGTGTGAAGTCAGAGAATGGAGGTGTGTGAAGTCAGAACGGAGGTATGAAGTCATAGAATAGAGGTGGATGAAGTCATAGAAAGGAGTTGTGGGAAGTCATAGAACAGAGGAGTGTGAAGTCATAGAATGGAGGTGAGTGAAGTCACAGATTCGAGGTCTGTGAAGTCATAGAATGGAGCTGTGTGATGCCAGAATTGAGGAGTGTGAAGTCCTAGAATGGACGTGTGTGAACTCATAGAATGGAGGTGTGTGACGTCACAATGGAAGTGTGTGAAGTCACAGAATGGAGGTGTGTGAAGTCATATATTGGAGGTGTGTGAAGTCAGAATGGAGGTGTGTGAAGTCACAGAATGGAGGTGTGTGAACTCAGAATGGAGGTGTTTGAAGTCATGGATGAAGGTGTGTGAAGTCACAGTATGGAGGTGTGTGAAATCATAGAATGGAATTTTGTGAATTCACAGAATGGAGCTGTGTGAAGTCAGAATGGAGGAGTGTGAAGTCATAGAATGGAGGTGTGTGAAGTCAGAATGGAGGTGTGTGAACTCATAGATTGGACGTGTGTGAAGTCACAATGGAGGTGTGTGAAGACATAGAATGGAGGTGTGTGAAGTCACAGAATGGAGGTGTGTGAAGTCATAAAATGGAGGTGTGTGAAGTCATAGAATGGAGGTGTGTGAAGTCATAGAATGGATGTTTCTGAAGTAAGAATGAAGGTGTGTGAAGTCATAGAATGGAGGTGTGTGAAGTCAAAATGGTGGTGTGTGAACTCATAGAATGGAGGTGTGTGAAGTCACAGAATGTAGGTGTGTGAAGTCAGAATGGAGGTGTGAAGTCATAGAATGGGGGTGGGTGAAGTCATGGAAAGGAGGTGTGGGAAGTCATAGAATGGAGAAGTGTGAAGTCATAGAGTGGAGGTGAGTGAAGTCACATATTCAAAGTCTGTGAAGTCATAGAATGGAGGTTTGTGAAGTCAGAATGGAGGTGTGTGAACTCATAGAATGGAGGTGTGTGAAGTCACAATGAAGGTGTGTGAAGTCATAGAATGGAGGTATTTGAAGTCAGAATGGAGGTGTGTGAACTCATAGAATGGAGGTGTGTGAAGTCACAATGGAGGTGTGTGAAGACACAGAATTGAGGTGTGTGAACTCAGAACGGAGGTGTGTGAAGTCACAGAATCTAGGTGTGTGAAGTCATAAAATTGAGGTGTGTGAAGTCATAGAATGGAGGTGTGTGAGGTCATAGAATGGATGTTTCTGAAGTAAGAATGAAGGTGTGTGAAGTCATAGAATGGAGGTGTGCGAAGTCATAGAATGGAGGTTTGTGAAGTCAGAGAATGGAGGTGTGTGAAGTCAGAATGGAGGTGTGAAGTCACAGAATAGAGGTGGATGAAGTCATAGAAAGGAGTTGTGGGAAGTCATAGAATAGAGGAGTGTGAAGTCATAGAATGGAGGTGAGTGTAGTCACAGATTCGAGGTCTGTGAAGTCATAGAATGGAGCTGTGTGATGCCAGAATTGAGGAGTGTGAAGTCCTAGAATGGACGTGTGTGAACTCATAGAATGGAGGTGTGTGACGTCACAATGGAAGTGTGTGAAGTCACAGAATGGAGGTGTGTGAAGTCATATATTGGAGGTGTGTGAAGTCAGAATGGAGGTGTGTGAAGTCACAGAATGGAGGTGTGTGAACTCAGAATGGAGGTGTTTGAAGTCATAGATGGAGGTGTGTGAAGTCACAGTATGGAGGTGTGTGAAATCATAGAATGGAATTTTGTGAATTCACAGAATGGAGCTGTGTGAAGTCAGAATGGAGGTTTGTGAAGTCATAGAATGGAGGTGTGTGAAGTGACAGAATGGATGTGTGTGAATTCACAGAATGGAGGTGTGAGAAGTCACAGAATGGAGGTGTGTGAAGTCATACAATGAAGGTGTATGAAGTCATAGAATGGAGGTGTGTGAAGTCACAGAAGGGAGGTGTGTGAAGTCATAGAATGGAGTTGGGTGAAGTCACAGAATGGAGGTTTGTGAAGTCATAGAATGGAGGTATGTGAAGTCAAATTGGAGGGGTGTGAAGTCGGAGAATGAAGATGTGTGAAGTCACAGAATGGAGGTGGGTGAAGTCACAATGCAGGTGTGTGAAGTCATAGAATGGAGTTGTGTGAACTCAGAAAGGAGGTGTGTGAAGTCACAGAATAGAGGTGTGTGAAGTCACAGAATGGAGGTGTGGGAAGTAACAGAATGGAGGTGTGTGAAGTCACAGAATGGAAGTGGGTGAACTCACAATGGAGGTGTGTGAAGTCACAGAAGGGAATTGTGTGAAGTCAGAAGGGAGGTGTGTGAAGTCACAGAATTGAGGTGTGTGAACTCAGAACGGAGGTGTGTGAAGTCACAGAATCTAGGTGTGTGAAGTCATAGAATTGAGGTGTGTGATGTCATAGAATGGAGGTGTGTGAAGTCATAGAATGGAGGTGTGTGAAGTCAGAGAATGGAGGTGTGTGAAGTCAGAACGGAGGTATGAAGTCATAGAATAGAGGTGGATGAAGTCATAGAAAGGAGTTGTGGGAAGTCATAGAACAGAGGAGTGTGAAGTCATAGAATGGAGGTGAGTGAAGTCACAGATTCGAGGTCTGTGAAGTCATAGAATGGAGCTGTGTGATGCCAGAATTGAGGAGTGTGAAGTCCTAGAATGGACGTGTGTGAACTCATAGAATGGAGGTGTGTGACGTCACAATGGAAGTGTGTGAAGTCACAGAATGGAGGTGTGGGAAGTCATATATTGGAGGTGTGTGAAGTCAGAATGGAGGTGTGTGAAGTCACAGAATGGAGGTGTGTGAACTCAGAATGGAGGTGTTTGAAGTCATGGATGAAGGTGTGTGAAGTCACAGTATGGAGGTGTGTGAAATCATAGAATGGAATTTTGTGAATTCACAGAATGGAGCTGTGTGAAGTCAGAATGGAGGAGTGTGAAGTCATAGAATGGAGGTGTGTGAAGTCAGAATGGAGGTGTGTGAACTCATAGATTGGACGTGTGTGAAGTCACAATGGAGGTGTGTGAAGACATAGAATGGAGGTGTGTGAAGTCACAGAATGGAGGTGTGTGAAGTCATAAAATGGAGGTGTGTGAAGTCATAGAATGGAGGTGTGTGAAGTCATAGAATGGATGTTTCTGAAGTAAGAATGAAGGTGTGTGAAGTCATAGAATGGAGGTGTGTGAAGTCAAAATGGTGGTGTGTGAACTCATAGAATGGAGGTGTGTGAAGTCACAGAATGTAGGTGTGTGAAGTCAGAATGGAGGTGTGAAGTCATAGAATGGGGGTGGGTGAAGTCATGGAAAGGAGGTGTGGGAAGTCATAGAATGGAGAAGTGTGAAGTCATAGAGTGGAGGTGAGTGAAGTCACATATTCAAAGTCTGTGAAGTCATAGAATGGAGGTTTGTGAAGTCAGAATGGAGGTGTGTGAACTCATAGAATGGAGGTGTGTGAAGTCACAATGAAGGTGTGTGAAGTCATAGAATGGAGGTATTTGAAGTCAGAATGGAGGTGTGTGAACTCATAGAATGGAGGTGTGTGAAGTCACAATGGAGGTGTGTGAAGTCACAGAATGGAGGTGTGTGAAGTCACAGAATGGAGGTGTGTGAAGTCAGGGAATGGTGGTGTGTGAAGTCACAGAATGGAGGTGTGTGAAGTCATAGAATGGAGGTATTTGAAGTCAGAATGGAGGTGTGTGAACTCATAGAATGGAGGTGTGTGAAGTCACAATGGAGGTGTGTGAAGTCACAGAATGGAGGTGTGTGAAGTCACAGAATGGAGGTGTGTGAAGTCAGGGAATGGTGGTGTGTGAAGTCACAGAATGGAGGTGTGTGAAGTCACGGAATGGAGCTGTGTGAAGTCACAGAATGGAGGTGTGTGAACTCAGAATGGAGATGTGAGAAATCACAGAATGGAGGTGTGTGAAGTCATAGAATGGAAGTGTGTGAAGACATAGAATGGAGGTTTGTGAAGTAAGAATGGAGGTGTGTGAAGTCACCGAATGGAGTTGTGTGAAGTCAGAATGGAGGTGTGTGAATTCACAGAATGGAGGTTTGTGAAGTCATAGAATGGAGTTGTGTGAGGTCATAGAATGGATGTTTCTAAAGTAAGAATGAAGGTGTGTGAAGTCATAGAATGGAGGTGTGTGAAGTCATAGAATGGAGGTGTGTGAAGTCACAGAATGGAGGTATCTGAAGTCAGAATGGAGGTGTGAAGTCATCTAATAGAGGTGGGTGAAGTCATAGAAAGGAGGTGTGGGAAGTCATAGAATGGAGCAGTGTGAAGTCATAGAGTGGAGGTGAGTGAAGTCACAGAATCAAGGTCTGTGAAGTCATAGAATAGAGGTGTGTGAAGTCAGAATGGAGGTGTGTGAAGTCATAGAATGGAGGTATGTGAACTCATAGAATGGAGGTGTGTGATGTCACAATGGAAGTGTGTGAAGTCACAGAATGGAGGTGTGTGAAGTCATACATTGGTGTGTGAAGTCAGAATGGAGGTGTGTGAAGTAACAGAATGGAGGTGTGTGAACTCAGATTGGAGGTGTGTGAAGTCATAGATGGAGGTGTGTGCAGTCAAAGTATAGAGTTGTGTGAAATCCTAGAATGGAGTTTTGTGAATTCACAGAATGGAGGAGTGTGAAGTCAGAATGGCGGAGTGTGAAGTCACAGAATGGAGGTGTGTGAAGTTAGAATGGAGGTGTGTGAACTCATAGAATGGAGGTGTGTGAAGTCACAATGGAGGTGTGTGAAGACATAGAATGGAGGTGTGTGAAGTCACAGAATGGAGGTGTGTGAAGTCATAGAATGTAGGTGTGTGAAGTCATAGAATGGATGTTTGTGAAGTAAGAATGAGGGTGTGTGAAGTCATAGAATGGAAGTGTGTGAAGTCACAGAATGGAGATGTGTGACATCATAGAATGGAGCTGTGTGAATTCAGAATGGAGGTGTGTGAAGTGATAGAATGGAGGTGTGTAGAGTCATAGAATGGATGTTTCTGAAGTAGGAATGAAGGTGTGTGAAGTCATAGAATGGAGGTGTGTGAAGACAAAATGGAGGTTTGCGAACTCAAAGAATGGAGGTGTGTGAAGTCATGGAATGGAGGTGTGTGAAGTTCAAGAATGGAGGTGTGTGAAGTCAAACAATGGTGGTGTGTGAAGTCACAGAATGGAGGTGTATGAAGTCACAGAATGGAGGTGTGTGAAGTCAGAGAATTGCGGTGTGTGAAGTCAGAATGCAGGTGTGTGAAGTCATAGAATGGAGGTGTGTGAAGTCACAGAATGGAGGTGTATGAAGTCATAGAATGTAGGTGTGTGAAGTCACAGAATGGAGGTTGTAAAGTCACAGAATGGAGGTGTGTGAAGTCAAAGAATGGAGGTGTGGGAAATCACAGAATGGAGGTTTGTGAAGTCAAAAAGGTGGTGTGTAGACTCACAAATGGAGGTGTGTGAACTCATAGAATGGAGGTGTGTGAAATCAAAGAATAAAGGTGTGTGAAGGCATCGAATGGAGGTGTGTGAAGTCATGGAATGGAGGTGTGTGAAGTCACAGAATGGAGGTGTGTGAAGTCAGAATGGAGTTGTGTGAAGTCATATAATGGAGGTGTGTGAAGTCAGAATGGAGGTGTGTGAAGTCATAGAATGGAGGTGTGTGAAGTCAGAATGGAGGTGTGTGAACTCATAGAATGGAGGTGTGTGAAGTCATAATGGAGGTGTGTGAAGTCATAGAATGGACATGTGTGAAGTCACAGAATGGAGGTGTGTGAAGTCATAGAATGGAGGTGGGTGAAGTCACAATGCAGGTGTGTGAAGTCATAGAATGGAGTTGTGTGAACTCAGAAAGGAGGTGTGTGAAGTCACAGAATAGAGGTGTGTGAAGTCACAGAATGGAGGTGTGGGAAGTAACAGAATGGAGGTGTGTGAAGTCACAGAATGGAAGTGGGTGAACTCACAATGGAGGTGTGTGAAGTCACAGAAGGGAATTGTGTGAAGTCAGAAGGGAGGTCTGTGAAGTCACAGAATGGAGATGTGTGAACTCAGAATGGAGGTGTGGGAAGTCACAGATGGAGGTTTGTGAAGTCATAGAATGGAGGTGTGTGAGGTCATAGAATGGATGTTTCTGAAGTAAGAATGAAGTTGTGTGAAGTCATAGAATGGAGGTGTGTGAAGTCATAGAATGGAGGTGTGTGAAGTCAGAGAATGGAGGTGTGTGAAGTCAGAACGGAGATATGAAGTCATAGAATAGAGGTGGATGAAGTCATAGAAAGGAGTTGTGGGAAGTCATAGAATAGAGGAGTGTGAAGTCATAGAATGGAGGTGAGTGAAGTCACAGATTCGAGGTCTGTGAAGTCATAGAATGGAGCTGTGTGATGCCAGAATTGAGGAGTGTGAAGTCCTAGAATGGACGTGTGTGAACTCATAGAATGGAGGTGTGTGACGTCACAATGGAAGTGTGTGAAGTCACAGAATGGAGGTGTGTGAAGTCATATATTGGAGGTGTGTGAAGTCAGAATGGAGGTGTGTGAAGTCACAGAATGGAGGTGTGTGAACTCAGAATGGAGGTGTTTGAAGTCATGGATGAAGGTGTGTGAAGTCACAGTATGGAGGTGTGTGAAATCATAGAATGGAATTTTGTGAATTCACAGAATGGAGCTGTGTGAAGTCAGAATGGAGGAGTGTGAAGTCATAGAATGGAGGTGTGTGAAGTCAGAATGGAGGTGTGTGAACTCATAGATTGGACGTGTGTGAAGTCACAATGGAGGTGTGTGAAGACATAGAATGGAGGTGTGTGAAGTCACAGAATGGAGGTGTGTGAAGTCATAAAATGGAGGTGTGTGAAGTCATAGAATGGAGGTGTGTGAAGTCATAGAATGGATGTTTCTGAAGTAAGAATGAAGGTGTGTGAAGTCATAGAATGGAGGTGTGTGAAGTCAAAATGGTGGTGTGTGAACTCATAGAATGGAGGTGTGTGAAGTCACAGAATGTAGGTGTGTGAAGTCAGAATGGAGGTGTGAAGTCATAGAATGGGGTGGGTGAAGTCATGGAAAGGAGGTGTGGGAAGTCATAGAATGGAGAAGTGTGAAGTCATAGAGTGGAGGTGAGTGAAGTCACATATTCAAAGTCTGTGAAGTCATAGAATGGAGGTTTGTGAAGTCAGAATGGAGGTGTGTGAACTCATAGAATGGAGGTGTGTGAAGTCACAATGAAGGTGTGTGAAGTCATAGAATGGAGGTATTTGAAGTCAGAATGGAGGTGTGTGAACTCATAGAATGGAGGTGTGTGAAGTCAGAATGGAGGTGTGTGAAGTCACAATGAAGGTGTGTGAAGTCATAGAATGGAGGTATTTGAAGTCAGAATGGAGGTGTGTGAACTCATAGAATGGAGGTGTGTGAAGTCACAATGGAGGTGTGTGAAGTCACAGAATGGAGCTGTGTGAAGTCACAGAATGGAGGTGTGTGAAGTCAGGGAATGGTGGTGTGTGAAGTCACAGAATGGAGGTGTGTGAAGTCATAGAATGGAAGTGTGTGAAGTCATAGAATGGAGGTTTGTGAAGTAAGAATGGAGGTGTGTGAAGTCACCGAATGGAGTTGTGTGAACTCAGAATGGAGGTGTGTGAATTCACAGAATGGAGGTTTGTGAAGTCATAGAATGGAGTTGTGTGAGGTCATAGAATGGATGTTTCTAAAGTAAGAATGAAGGTGTGTGAAGTCATAGAATGGAGGTGTGTGAAGTCATAGAATGGAGGTGTGTGAAGTCACAGAATGGAGGTATCTGAAGTCAGAATGGAGGTGTGAAGTCATCTAATAGAGGTGGGTGAAGTCATAGAAAGGAGGTGTGGGAAGTCATAGAATGGAGCAGTGTGAAGTCATAGAGTGGAGGTGAGTGAAGTCACAGAATCAAGGTCTGTGAAGTCATAGAATAGAGGTGTGTGAAGTCAGAATGGAGGTGTGTGAAGTCATAGAATGGAGGTATGTGAACTCATAGAATGGAGGTGTGTGATGTCACAATGGAAGTGTGTGAAGTCACAGAATGGAGGTGTGTGAAGTCATACATTGGTGTGTGAAGTCAGAATGGAGGTGTGTGAAGTCACAGAATGGAGGTGTGTGAACTCAGATTGGAGGTGTGTGAAGTCATAGATGGAGGTGTGTGCAGTCATAGTATAGAGTTGTGTGAAATCCTAGAATGGAGTTTTGTGAATTCACAGAATGGAGGAGTGTGAAGTCAGAATGGCGGAGTGTGAAGTCACAGAATGGAGGTGTGTGAAGTTAGAATGGAGGTGTGTGAACTCATAGAATGGAGGTGTGTGAAGTCACAATGGAGGTGTGTGAAGACATAGAATGGAGGTGTGTGAAGTCACAGAATGGAGGTGTGTGAAGTCATAGAATGTAGGTGTGTGAAGTCATAGAATGGATGTTTGTGAATTAAGAATGAGGGTGTGTGAAGTCATAGAATGGAAGTGTGTGAAGTCACAGAATGGAGATGTGTGAACTCAGAATGGAGGTGTGTGAAGTCACAGAATGGATGTGTGTGAACTCAGAATGGAGGTGTGTGAAGTCACAGAATTGAGGTGTGTGAAGTCATAGAATGGAGTTGTGTAAAGTCATAGAATGGAGGTGTGTGAGGTCATAATGTAGGTGTGTGAAGTCACAGAATTGAAATGTGTGAAGTCACAGAATGGAGGTGTGTGAAGTCATAGAATTGAGGTGTGTGAAGTCATAGAATGGAGGTGTGTGAAGTCATAGAATGGATGTTTGTGAAGTAAGAATGAAGGTGTGTTAAGTACTAGAATGGAGATGTGTGAAGGCACAGAATGGAGGTGTGTGAAGTCATAGAATGGAGCTGTGTGAAGTCAGAATGGAGGTGTGTGAAGTCATAGAATGAAGGTGTGTGAACTCACAATGGAGACGTGTGAAGTCAAAGAATGGAGGTGTGTGAAGTCAAAGAATGGAAGTGTGTGAAGTCATAGAATGGAGGTGTGTGAAGTCATAGAATGGAGGTGTGTGAAGTCATAGAATGGAGTTGTGTGAAGTCACAGAATTGATGTTTGTGAAGTCAGAATGGAGGTCTGTGAAGTCAGAATGGAGGTTTGTGAAGTCATAGAATGGAGGTGTGTGAAGTCGTAGAATGGATGTGTGTGAAGTCACAGAATTGATGTTTGTGAAGTCAGAATGGAGGTGTGTGAACTCACAATGGAGGTGTGTGAAGTCAAAGAATGGAGGTGTGTGAAGTCACAGAATTGATGTTTGTGAAGTCAGAATGGAGATGTGTGAAGTCATAGAATGGATGTGTGTGAAGTCACAATGAAGGTGTGTGAACTCATAGAATGGAGGTGGGTGAAGTCACAATGCAGGTGTGTGAAGTCATAGAATGGAGTTGTGTGAACTCAGAAAGGAGGTGTGTGAAGTCACAGAATAGAGGTGTGTGAAGTCACAGAATGGAGGTGTGGGAAGTAACAGAATGGAGGTGTGTGAAGTCACAGAATGGAAGTGGGTGAACTCACAATGGAGGTGTGTGAAGTCACAGAAGGGAATTGTGTGAAGTCAGAAGGGAGGTGTGTGAAGTCACAGAATTGAGGTGTGTGAACTCAGAACGGAGGTGTGTGAAGTCACAGAATCTAGGTGTGTGAAGTCATAGAATTGAGGTGTGTGAAGTCATAGAATGGAGGTGTGTGAAGTCATAGAATGGAGGTGTGTGAAGTCAGAGAATGGAGGTGTGTGAAGTCAGAACGGAGGTATGAAGTCATAGAATAGAGGTGGATGAAGTCATAGAAAGGAGTTGTGGGAAGTCATAGAACAGAGGAGTGTGAAGTCATAGAATGGAGGTGAGTGAAGTCACAGATTCGAGGTCTGTGAAGTCATAGAATGGAGCTGTGTGATGCCAGAATTGAGGAGTGTGAAGCCCTAGAATGGACGTGTGTGAACTCATAGAATGGAGGTGTGTGACGTCACAATGGAAGTGTGTGAAGTCACAGAATGGAGGTGTGGGAAGTCATATATTGGAGGTGTGTGAAGTCAGAATGGAGGTGTGTGAAGTCACAGAATGGAGGTGTGTGAACTCAGAATGGAGGTGTTTGAAGTCATGGATGAAGGTGTGTGAAGTCACAGTATGGAGGTGTGTGAAATCATAGAATGAAATTTTGTGAATTCACAGAATGGAGCTGTGTGAAGTCAGAATGGAGGAGTGTGAAGTCATAGAATGGAGGTGTGTGAAGTCAGAATGGAGGTGTGTGAACTCATAGATTGGACGTGTGTGAAGTCACAATGGAGGTGTGTGAAGACATAGAATGGAGGTGTGTGAAGTCACAGAATGGAGGTGTGTGAAGTCATAAAATGGAGGTGTGTGAAGTCATAGAATGGAGGTGTGTGAAGTCATAGAATGGATGTTTCTGAAGTAAGAATGAAGGTGTGTGAAGTCATAGAATGGAGGTGTGTGAAGTCAAAATTGTGGTGTGTGAACTCATAGAATGGAGGTGTGTGAAGTCACAGAATGTAGGTGTGTGAAGTCAGAATGGAGGTGTGAAGTCATAGAATGGGGGTGGGTGAAGTCATGGAAAGGAGGTGTGGGAAGTCATAGAATGGAGAAGTGTGAAGTCATAGAGTGGAGGTGAGTGAAGTCACATATTCAAAGTCTGTGAAGTCATAGAATGGAGGTTTGTGAAGTCAGAATGGAGGTCTGTGAACTCATAGAATGGAGGTGTGTGAAGTCACAATGAAGGTGTGTGAAGTCATAGAATGGAGGTATTTGAAGTCAGAATGGAGGTGTGTGAAATCATAGAATGGAGGTGTGTGAAGTCACAATGGAGGTGTGTGAAGTCACAGAATGGAGGTGTGTGAAGTCACAGAATGGAGGTGTGTGAAGTCAGGGAATGGTGGTGTGTGAAGTCACAGAATGGAGGTGTGTGAAGTCATAGAATGGAGGTATTTGAAGTCAGAATGGAGGTGTGTGAACTCATAGAATGGAGGTGTGTGAAGTCACAATGGAGGTGTGTGAAGTCACAGAATGGAGGTGTGTGAAGTCACAGAATGGAGGTGTGTGAAGTCAGGGAATGGTGGTGTGTGAAGTCACAGAATGGAGGTGTGTGAAGTCACGGAATGGAGCTGTGTGAAGTCACAGAATGGAGGTGTGTGAACTCAGAATGGAGATGTGAGAAATCACAGAATGGAGGTGTGTGAAGTCATAGAATGGAAGTGTGTGAAGACATAGAATGGAGGTTTGTGAAGTAAGAATGGAGGTGTGTGAAGTCACCGAATGGAGTTGTGTGAACTCAGAATGGAGGTGTGTGAATTCACAGAATGGAGGTTTGTGAAGTCATAGAATGGAGTTGTGTGAGGTCATAGAATGGATGTTTCTAAAGTAAGAATGAAGGTGTGTGAAGTCATAGAATGGAGGTGTGTGAAGTCATAGAATGGAGGTGTGTGAAGTCACAGAATGGAGGTATCTGAAGTCAGAATGGAGGTGTGAAGTCATCTAATAGAGGTGGGTGAAGTCATAGAAAGGAGGTGTGGGAAGTCATAGAATGGAGCAGTGTGAAGTCATAGAGTGGAGGTGAGTGAAGTCACAGAATCAAGGTCTGTGAAGTCATAGAATAGAGGTGTGTGAAGTCAGAATGGAGGTGTGTGAAGTCATAGAATGGAGGTATGTGAACTCATAGAATGGAGGTGTGTGATGTCACAATGGAAGTGTGTGAAGTCACAGAATGGAGGTGTGTGAAGTCATACATTGGTGTGTGAAGTCAGAATGGAGGTGTGTGAAGTCACAGAATGGAGGTGTGTGAACTCAGATTGGAGGTGTGTGAAGTCATAGATGGAGGTGTGTGCAGTCATAGTATAGAGTTGTGTGAAATCCTAGAATGGAGTTTTGTGAATTCACAGAATGGAGGAGTGTGAAGTCAGAATGGCGGAGTGTGAAGTCACAGAATGGAGGTGTGTGAAGTTAGAATGGAGGTGTGTGAACTCATAGAATGGAGGTGTGTGAAGTCACAATGGAGGTGTGTGAAGACATAGAATGGAGGTGTGTGAAGTCACAGAATGGAGGTGTGTGAAGTCATAGAATGTAGGTGTGTGAAGTCATAGAATGGATGTTTGTGAAGTAAGAATGAGGGTGTGTGAAGTCATAGAATGGAAGTGTGTGAAGTCACAGAATGGAGATGTGTGACATCATAGAATGCAGCTGTGTGAATTCAGAATGGAGGTGTGTGAAGTGATAGAATGGAGGTGTGTAGAGTCATAGAATGGATGTTTCTGAAGTAGGAATGAAGGTGTGTGAAGTCATAGAATGGAGGTGTGTGAAGACAAAATGGAGGTTTGCGAACTCAAAGAATGGAGGTGTGTGAAGTCATGGAATGGAGGTGTGTGAAGTTCAAGAATGGAGGTGTGTGAAGTCAAACAATGGTGGTGTGTGAAGTCACAGAATGGAGGTGTATGAAGTCACAGAATGGAGGTGTGTGAAGTCAGAGAATTGCGGTGTGTGAAGTCAGAATGCAGGTGTGTGAAGTCATAGAATGGAGGTGTGTGAAGTCACAGAATGGAGGTGTATGAAGTCATAGAATGTAGGTGTGTGAAGTCACAGAATGGAGGTTGTAAAGTCACAGAATGGAGGTGTGTGAAGTCAAAGAATGGAGGTGTGTGAAGTCAGAATGGAGTTGTGTGAAGTCATAGAATGGAGGTGTGTGAAGTCAGAATGGAGGTGTGTGAAGTCATAGAATGGAGGTGTGTGAAGTCAGAATGGAGGTGTGTGAACTCATAGAATGGAGGTGTGTGAAGTCATAATGGAGGTGTGTGAAGTCATAGAATGGACATGTGTGAAGTCACAGAATGGAGGTGTGTGAAGTCATAGAATGGAGGTGGGTGAAGTCACAATGCAGGTGTGTGAAGTCATAGAATGGAGTTGTGTGAACTCAGAAAGGAGGTGTGTGAAGTCACAGAATAGAGGTGTGTGAAGTCACAGAATGGAGGTGTGGGAAGTAACAGAATGGAGGTGTGTGAAGTCACAGAATGGAAGTGGGTGAACTCACAATGGAGGTGTGTGAAGTCACAGAAGGGAATTGTGTGAAGTCAGAAGGGAGGTCTGTGAAGTCACAGAATGGAGATGTGTGAACTCAGAATGGAGGTGTGGGAAGTCACAGATGGAGGTTTGTGAAGTCATAGAATGGAGGTGTGTGAGGTCATAGAATGGATGTTTCTGAAGTAAGAATGAAGGTGTGTGAAGTCATAGAATGGAGGTGTGTGAAGTCATAGAATGGAGGTGTGTGAAGTCAGAGAATGGAGGTGTGTGAAGTCAGAACGGAGGTATGAAGTCATAGAATAGAGGTGGATGAAGTCATAGAAAGGAGTTGTGGGAAGTCATAGAATAGAGGAGTGTGAAGTCATAGAATGGAGGTGAGTGAAGTCACAGATTCGAGGTCTGTGAAGTCATAGAATGGAGCTGTGTGATGCCAGAATTGAGGAGTGTGAAGTCCTAGAATGGACGTGTGTGAACTCATAGAATGGAGGTGTGTGACGTCACAATGGAAGTGTGTGACCTCACAGAATGGAGGTGTGTGAAGTCATATATTGGAGGTGTGTGAAGTCAGAATGGAGGTGTGTGAAGTCACAGAATGGAGGTGTGTGAACTCAGAATGGAGGTGTTTGAAGTCATGGATGAAGGTGTGTGAAGTCACAGTATGGAGGTGTGTGAAATCATAGAATGGAATTTTGTGAATTCACAGAATGGAGCTGTGTGAAGTCAGAATTGAGGAGTGTGAAGTCATAGAATGGAGGTGTGTGAAGTCAGAATGGAGGTGTGTGAACTCATAGATTGGACGTGTGTGAAGTCACAATGGAGGTGTGTGAAGTCACAATGAAGGTGTGTGAAGTCATAGAATGGAGGTATTTGAAGTCAGAATGGAGGTGTGTGAACTCATAGAATGGAGGTGTGTGAAGTCAGAATGGAGGTGTGTGAAGTCACAATGAAGGTGTGTGAAGTCATAGAATGGAGGTATTTGAAGTCAGAATGGAGGTGTGTGAACTCATAGAATGGAGGTGTGTGAAGTCACAATGGAGGTGTGTGAAGTCACAGAATGGAGCTGTGTGAAGTCACAGAATGGAGGTGTGTGAAGTCAGGGAATGGTGGTGTGTGAAGTCACAGAATGGAGGTGTGTGAAGTCATAGAATGGAAGTGTGTGAAGTCATAGAATGGAGGTTTGTGAAGTAAGAATGGAGGTGTGTGAAGTCACCGAATGGAGTTGTGTGAACTCAGAATGGAGGTGTGTGAATTCACAGAATGGAGGTTTGTGAAGTCATAGAATGGAGTTGTGTGAGGTCATAGAATGGATGTTTCTAAAGTAAGAATGAAGGTGTGTGAAGTCATAGAATGGAGGTGTGTGAAGTCATAGAATGGAGGTGTGTGAAGTCACAGAATGGAGGTATCTGAAGTCAGAATGGAGGTGTGAAGTCATCTAATAGAGGTGGGTGAAGTCATAGAAAGGAGGTGTGGGAAGTCATAGAATGGAGCAGTGTGAAGTCATAGAGTGGAGGTGAGTGAAGTCACAGAATCAAGGTCTGTGAAGTCATAGAATAGAGGTGTGTGAAGTCAGAATGGAGGTGTGTGAAGTCATAGAATGGAGGTATGTGAACTCATAGAATGGAGGTGTGTGATGTCACAATGGAAGTGTGTGAAGTCACAGAATGGAGGTGTGTGAAGTCATACATTGGTGTGTGAAGTCAGAATGGAGGTGTGTGAAGTCACAGAATGGAGGTGTGTGAACTCAGATTGGAGGTGTGTGAAGTCATAGATGGAGGTGTGTGCAGTCATAGTATAGAGTTGTGTGAAATCCTAGAATGGAGTTTTGTGAATTCACAGAATGGAGGAGTGTGAAGTCAGAATGGCGGAGTGTGAAGTCACAGAATGGAGGTGTGTGAAGTTAGAATGGAGGTGTGTGAACTCATAGAATGGAGGTGTGTGAAGTCACAATGGAGGTGTGTGAAGACATAGAATGGAGGTGTGTGAAGTCACAGAATGGAGGTGTGTGAAGTCATAGAATGTAGGTGTGTGAAGTCATAGAATGGATGTTTGTGAATTAAGAATGAGGGTGTGTGAAGTCATAGAATGGAAGTGTGTGAAGTCACAGAATGGAGATGTGTGAACTCAGAATGGAGGTGTGTGAAGTCACAGAATGGATGTGTGTGAACTCAGAATGGAGGTGTGTGAAGTCACAGAATTGAGGTGTGTGAAGTCATAGAATGGAGTTGTGTAAAGTCATAGAATGGAGGTGTGTGAGGTCATAATGTAGGTGTGTGAAGTCACAGAATTGAAATGTGTGAAGTCACAGAATGGAGGTGTGTGAAGTCATAGAATTGAGGTGTGTGAAGTCATAGAATGGAGGTGTGTGAAGTCATAGAATGGATGTTTGTGAAGTAAGAATGAAGGTGTGTTAAGTACTAGAATGGAGATGTGTGAAGGCACAGAATGGAGGTGTGTGAAGTCATAGAATGGAGCTGTGTGAAGTCAGAATGGAGGTGTGTGAAGTCATAGAATGAAGGTGTGTGAACTCACAATGGAGACGTGTGAAGTCAAAGAATGGAGGTGTGTGAAGTCAAAGAATGGAAGTGTGTGAAGTCATAGAATGGAGGTGTGTGAAGTCATAGAATGGAGGTGTGTGAAGTCATAGAATGGAGTTGTGTGAAGTCACAGAATTGATGTTTGTGAAGTCAGAATGGAGGTCTGTGAAGTCAGAATGGAGGTTTGTGAAGTCATAGAATGGAGGTGTGTGAAGTCGTAGAATGGATGTGTGTGAAGTCACAGAATTGATGTTTGTGAAGTCAGAATGGAGGTGTGTGAACTCACAATGGAGGTGTGTGAAGTCAAAGAATGGAGGTGTGTGAAGTCACAGAATTGATGTTTGTGAAGTCAGAATGGAGATGTGTGAAGTCATAGAATGGATGTGTGTGAAGTCACAATGAAGGTGTGTGAACTCATAGAATGGAGGTGGGTGAAGTCACAATGCAGGTGTGTGAAGTCATAGAATGGAGTTGTGTGAACTCAGAAAGGAGGTGTGTGAAGTCACAGAATAGAGGTGTGTGAAGTCACAGAATGGAGGTGTGGGAAGTAACAGAATGGAGGTGTGTGAAGTCACAGAATGGAAGTGGGTGAACTCACAATGGAGGTGTGTGAAGTCACAGAAGGGAATTGTGTGAAGTCAGAAGGGAGGTGTGTGAAGTCACAGAATTGAGGTGTGTGAACT
The DNA here is from genome assembly GCA_024803745.1 of Megascapheus bottae. Classification (NCBI taxonomy): domain Eukaryota; kingdom Metazoa; phylum Chordata; class Mammalia; order Rodentia; family Geomyidae; genus Megascapheus; species Megascapheus bottae. Next base: position 748,477 of record JANJXV010000455.1, read on the forward strand.
CAGAACGGAGGTGTGTGAAGTCACAGAATCTAGGTGTGTGAAGTCATAGAATTGAGGTGTGTGAAGTCATAGAATGGAGGTGTGTGAAGTCATAGAATGGAGGTGTGTGAAGTCAGAGAATGGAGGTGTGTGAAGTCAGAACGGAGGTATGAAGTCATAGAATAGAGGTGGATGAAGTCATAGAAAGGAGTTGTGGGAAGTCATAGAACAGAGGAGTGTGAAGTCATAGAATGGAGGTGAGTGAAGTCACAGATTCGAGGTCTGTGAAGTCATAGAATGGAGCTGTGTGATGCCAGAATTGAGGAGTGTGAAGCCCTAGAATGGACGTGTGTGAACTCATAGAATGGAGGTGTGTGACGTCACAATGGAAGTGTGTGAAGTCACAGAATGGAGGTGTGGGAAGTCATATATTGGAGGTGTGTGAAGTCAGAATGGAGGTGTGTGAAGTCACAGAATGGAGGTGTGTGAACTCAGAATGGAGGTGTTTGAAGTCATGGATGAAGGTGTGTGAAGTCACAGTATGGAGGTGTGTGAAATCATAGAATGGAATTTTGTGAATTCACAGAATGGAGCTGTGTGAAGTCAGAATGGAGGAGTGTGAAGTCATAGAATGGAGGTGTGTGAAGTCAGAATGGAGGTGTGTGAACTCATAGATTGGACGTGTGTGAAGTCACAATGGAGGTGTGTGAAGACATAGAATGGAGGTGTGTGAAGTCACAGAATGGAGGTGTGTGAAGTCATAAAATGGAGGTGTGTGAAGTCATAGAATGGAGGTGTGTGAAGTCATAGAATGGATGTTTCTGAAGTAAGAATGAAGGTGTGTGAAGTCATAGAATGGAGGTGTGTGAAGTCAAAATTGTGGTGTGTGAACTCATAGAATGGAGGTGTGTGAAGTCACAGAATGTAGGTGTGTGAAGTCAGAATGGAGGTGTGAAGTCATAGAATGGGGGTGGGTGAAGTCATGGAAAGGAGGTGTGGGAAGTCATAGAATGGAGAAGTGTGAAGTCATAGAGTGGAGGTGAGTGAAGTCACATATTCAAAGTCTGTGAAGTCATAGAATGGAGGTTTGTGAAGTCAGAATGGAGGTCTGTGAACTCATAGAATGGAGGTGTGTGAAGTCACAATGAAGGTGTGTGAAGTCATAGAATGGAGGTATTTGAAGTCAGAATGGAGGTGTGTGAAATCATAGAATGGAGGTGTGTGAAGTCACAATGGAGGTGTGTGAAGTCACAGAATGGAGGTGTGTGAAGTCACAGAATGGAGGTGTGTGAAGTCAGGGAATGGTGGTGTGTGAAGTCACAGAATGGAGGTGTGTGAAGTCATAGAATGGAGGTATTTGAAGTCAGAATGGAGGTGTGTGAACTCATAGAATGGAGGTGTGTGAAGTCACAATGGAGGTGTGTGAAGTCACAGAATGGAGGTGTGTGAAGTCACAGAATGGAGGTGTGTGAAGTCAGGGAATGGTGGTGTGTGAAGTCACAGAATGGAGGTGTGTGAAGTCACGGAATGGAGCTGTGTGAAGTCACAGAATGGAGGTGTGTGAACTCAGAATGGAGATGTGAGAAATCACAGAATGGAGGTGTGTGAAGTCATAGAATGGAAGTGTGTGAAGACATAGAATGGAGGTTTGTGAAGTAAGAATGGAGGTGTGTGAAGTCACCGAATGGAGTTGTGTGAACTCAGAATGGAGGTGTGTGAATTCACAGAATGGAGGTTTGTGAAGTCATAGAATGGAGTTGTGTGAGGTCATAGAATGGATGTTTCTAAAGTAAGAATGAAGGTGTGTGAAGTCATAGAATGGAGGTGTGTGAAGTCATAGAATGGAGGTGTGTGAAGTCACAGAATGGAGGTATCTGAAGTCAGAATGGAGGTGTGAAGTCATCTAATAGAGGTGGGTGAAGTCATAGAAAGGAGGTGTGGGAAGTCATAGAATGGAGCAGTGTGAAGTCATAGAGTGGAGGTGAGTGAAGTCACAGAATCAAGGTCTGTGAAGTCATAGAATAGAGGTGTGTGAAGTCAGAATGGAGGTGTGTGAAGTCATAGAATGGAGGTATGTGAACTCATAGAATGGAGGTGTGTGATGTCACAATGGAAGTGTGTGAAGTCACAGAATGGAGGTGTGTGAAGTCATACATTGGTGTGTGAAGTCAGAATGGAGGTGTGTGAAGTCACAGAATGGAGGTGTGTGAACTCAGATTGGAGGTGTGTGAAGTCATAGATGGAGGTGTGTGCAGTCATAGTATAGAGTTGTGTGAAATCCTAGAATGGAGTTTTGTGAATTCACAGAATGGAGGAGTGTGAAGTCAGAATGGCGGAGTGTGAAGTCACAGAATGGAGGTGTGTGAAGTTAGAATGGAGGTGTGTGAACTCATAGAATGGAGGTGTGTGAAGTCACAATGGAGGTGTGTGAAGACATAGAATGGAGGTGTGTGAAGTCACAGAATGGAGGTGTGTGAAGTCATAGAATGTAGGTGTGTGAAGTCATAGAATGGATGTTTGTGAAGTAAGAATGAGGGTGTGTGAAGTCATAGAATGGAAGTGTGTGAAGTCACAGAATGGAGATGTGTGACATCATAGAATGCAGCTGTGTGAATTCAGAATGGAGGTGTGTGAAGTGATAGAATGGAGGTGTGTAGAGTCATAGAATGGATGTTTCTGAAGTAGGAATGAAGGTGTGTGAAGTCATAGAATGGAGGTGTGTGAAGACAAAATGGAGGTTTGCGAACTCAAAGAATGGAGGTGTGTGAAGTCATGGAATGGAGGTGTGTGAAGTTCAAGAATGGAGGTGTGTGAAGTCAAACAATGGTGGTGTGTGAAGTCACAGAATGGAGGTGTATGAAGTCACAGAATGGAGGTGTGTGAAGTCAGAGAATTGCGGTGTGTGAAGTCAGAATGCAGGTGTGTGAAGTCATAGAATGGAGGTGTGTGAAGTCACAGAATGGAGGTGTATGAAGTCATAGAATGTAGGTGTGTGAAGTCACAGAATGGAGGTTGTAAAGTCACAGAATGGAGGTGTGTGAAGTCAAAGAATGGAGGTGTGTGAAGTCAGAATGGAGTTGTGTGAAGTCATAGAATGGAGGTGTGTGAAGTCAGAATGGAGGTGTGTGAAGTCATAGAATGGAGGTGTGTGAAGTCAGAATGGAGGTGTGTGAACTCATAGAATGGAGGTGTGTGAAGTCATAATGGAGGTGTGTGAAGTCATAGAATGGACATGTGTGAAGTCACAGAATGGAGGTGTGTGAAGTCATAGAATGGAGGTGGGTGAAGTCACAATGCAGGTGTGTGAAGTCATAGAATGGAGTTGTGTGAACTCAGAAAGGAGGTGTGTGAAGTCACAGAATAGAGGTGTGTGAAGTCACAGAATGGAGGTGTGGGAAGTAACAGAATGGAGGTGTGTGAAGTCACAGAATGGAAGTGGGTGAACTCACAATGGAGGTGTGTGAAGTCACAGAAGGGAATTGTGTGAAGTCAGAAGGGAGGTCTGTGAAGTCACAGAATGGAGATGTGTGAACTCAGAATGGAGGTGTGGGAAGTCACAGATGGAGGTTTGTGAAGTCATAGAATGGAGGTGTGTGAGGTCATAGAATGGATGTTTCTGAAGTAAGAATGAAGGTGTGTGAAGTCATAGAATGGAGGTGTGTGAAGTCATAGAATGGAGGTGTGTGAAGTCAGAGAATGGAGGTGTGTGAAGTCAGAACGGAGGTATGAAGTCATAGAATAGAGGTGGATGAAGTCATAGAAAGGAGTTGTGGGAAGTCATAGAATAGAGGAGTGTGAAGTCATAGAATGGAGGTGAGTGAAGTCACAGATTCGAGGTCTGTGAAGTCATAGAATGGAGCTGTGTGATGCCAGAATTGAGGAGTGTGAAGTCCTAGAATGGACGTGTGTGAACTCATAGAATGGAGGTGTGTGACGTCACAATGGAAGTGTGTGACCTCACAGAATGGAGGTGTGTGAAGTCATATATTGGAGGTGTGTGAAGTCAGATTGGAGGTGTGTGAAGTCACAGAATGGAGGTGTGTGAACTCAGAATAGAGGTGTTTGAAGTCATGGATGAAGGTGTGTGAAGTCACAGTATGGAGGTGTGTGAAATCATAGAATGGAATTTTGTGAATTCACAGAATGGAGCTGTGTGAAGTCAGAATTGAGGAGTGTGAAGTCATAGAATGGAGGTGTGTGAAGTCAGAATGGAGGTGTGTGAACTCATAGATTGGACGTGTGTGAAGTCACAATGGAGGTGTGTGAAGACATAGAATGGAGGTGTGTGAAGTCACAGAATGGAGGTGTGTGAAGTCATAAAATGGAGGTGTGTGAAGTCATAGAATGGAGGTGTGTGAAGTCATAGAATGGATGTTTCTGAAGTAAGAATGAAGGTGTGTGAAGTCATAGAATGGAGGTGTGTGAAGTCAAAATGGTGGTGTGTGAACTCATAGAATGGAGGTGTGTGAAGTCACAGAATGTAGGTGTGTGAAGTCAGAATGGAGGTGTGAAGTCATAGAATGGGGGTGGGTGAAGTCATGGAAAGGAGGTGTGGGAAGTCATAGAATGGAGAAGTGTGAAGTCATAGAGTGGAGGTGAGTGAAGTCACATATTCAAAGTCTGTGAAGTCATAGAATGGAGGTGTGTGAAGTCACAATGAAGGTGTGTGAAGTCATAGAATGGAGGTATTTGAAGTCAGAATGGAGGTGTGTGAAATCATAGAATGGAGGTGTGTGAAGTCACAATGGAGGTGTGTGAAGTCACAGAATGGAGGTGTGTGAAGTCACAGAATGGAGGTGTGTGAAGTCAGGGAATGGTGGTGTGTGAAGTCACAGAATGGAGGTGTGTGAAGTCATAGAATGGAGGTATTTGAAGTCAGAATGGAGGTGTGTGAACTCATAGAATGGAGGTGTGTGAAGTCACAATGGAGGTGTGTGAAGTCACAGAATGGAGGTGTGTGAAGTCACAGAATGGAGGTGTGTGAAGTCAGGGAATGGTGGTGTGTGAAGTCACAGAATGGAGGTGTGTGAAGTCACGGAATGGAGCTGTGTGAAGTCACAGAATGGAGGTGTGTGAACTCAGAATGGAGATGTGAGAAATCACAGAATGGAGGTGTGTGAAGTCATAGAATGGAAGTGTGTGAAGACATAGAATGGAGGTTTGTGAAGTAAGAATGGAGGTGTGTGAAGTCACCGAATGGAGTTGTGTGAACTCAGAATGGAGGTGTGTGAATTCACAGAATGGAGGTTTGTGAAGTCATAGAATGGAGATGTGTGAGGTCATAGAATGGATGTTTCTAAAGTAAGAATGAAGGTGTGTGAAGTCATAGAATGGAGGTGTGTGAAGTCATAGAATGGAGGTGTGTGAAGTCACAGAATGGAGGTATCTGAAGTCAGAATGGAGGTGTGAAGTCATCTAATAGAGGTGGGTGAAGTCATAGAAAGGAGGTGTGGGAAGTCATAGAATGGAGCAGTGTGAAGTCATAGAGTGGAGGTGAGTGAAGTCACAGAATCAAGGTCTGTGAAGTCATAGAATAGAGGTGTGTGAAGTCAGAATGGAGGTGTGTGAAGTCATAGAATGGAGGTATGTGAACTCATAGAATGGAGGTGTGTGATGTCACAATGGAAGTGTGTGAAGTCACAGAATGGAGGTGTGTGAAGTCATACATTGGTGTGTGAAGTCAGAATGGAGGTGTGTGAAGTCACAGAATGGAGGTGTGTGAACTCAGATTGGAGGTGTGTGAAGTCATAGATGGAGGTGTGTGCAGTCATAGTATAGAGTTGTGTGAAATCCTAGAATGGAGTTTTGTGAATTCACAGAATGGAGGAGTGTGAAGTCAGAATGGCGGAGTGTGAAGTCACAGAATGGAGGTGTGTGAAGTTAGAATGGAGGTGTGTGAACTCATAGAATGGAGGTGTGTGAAGTCACAATGGAGGTGTCTGAAGACATAGAATGGAGGTGTGTGAAGTCACAGAATGGAGGTGTGTGAAGTCATAGAATGTAGGTGTGTGAAGTCATAGAATGGATGTTTGTGAAGTAAGAATGAGGGTGTGTGAAGTCATAGAATGGAAGTGTGTGAAGTCACAGAATGGAGATGTGTGACATCATAGAATGCAGCTGTGTGAATTCAGAATGGAGGTGTGTGAAGTGATAGAATGGAGGTGTGTAGAGTCATAGAATGGATGTTTCTGAAGTAGGAATGAAGGTGTGTGAAGTCATAGAATGGAGGTGTGTGAAGACAAAATGGAGGTTTGCGAACTCAAAGAATGGAGGTGTGTGAAGTCATGGAATGGAGGTGTGTGAAGTTCAAGAATGGAGGTGTGTGAAGTCAAACAATGGTGGTGTGTGAAGTCACAGAATGGAGGTGTATGAAGTCACAGAATGGAGGTGTGTGAAGTCAGAGAATTGCGGTGTGTGAAGTCAGAATGCAGGTGTGTGAAGTCATAGAATGGAGGTGTGTGAAGTCACAGAATGGAGGTGTATGAAGTCATAGAATGTAGGTGTGTGAAGTCACAGAATGGAGGTTGTAAAGTCACAGAATGGAGGTGTGTGAAGTCAAAGAATGGAGGTGTGTGAAGTCAGAATGGAGTTGTGTGAAGTCATAGAATGGAGGTGTGTGAAGTCAGAATGGAGGTGTGTGAAGTCATAGAATGGAGGTGTGTGAAGTCAGAATGGAGGTGTGTGAACTCATAGAATGGAGGTGTGTGAAGTCATAATGGAGGTGTGTGAAGTCATAGAATGGACATGTGTGAAGTCACAGAATGGAGGTGTGTGAAGTCATAGAATGGAGGTGGGTGAAGTCACAATGCAGGTGTGTGAAGTCATAGAATGGAGTTGTGTGAACTCAGAAAGGAGGTGTGTGAAGTCACAGAATAGAGGTGTGTGAAGTCACAGAATGGAGGTGTGGGAAGTAACAGAATGGAGGTGTGTGAAGTCACAGAATGGAAGTGGGTGAACTCACAATGGAGGTGTGTGAAGTCACAGAAGGGAATTGTGTGAAGTCAGAAGGGAGGTCTGTGAAGTCACAGAATGGAGATGTGTGAACTCAGAATGGAGGTGTGGGAAGTCACAGATGGAGGTTTGTGAAGTCATAGAATGGAGGTGTGTGAGGTCATAGAATGGATGTTTCTGAAGTAAGAATGAAGGTGTGTGAAGTCATAGAATTGAGGTGTGTGAAGTCATAGAATGGAGGTGTGTGAAGTCAGAGAATGGAGGTGTGTGAAGTCAGAACGGAGGTATGAAGTCATAGAATAGAGGTGGATGAAGTCATAGAAAGGAGTTGTGGGAAGTCATAGAATAGAGGAGTGTGAAGTCATAGAATGGAGGTGAGTGAAGTCACAGATTCGAGGTCTGTGAAGTCATAGAATGGAGCTGTGTGATGCCAGAATTGAGGAGTGTGAAGTCCTAGAATGGACGTGTGTGAACTCATAGAATGGAGGTGTGTGACGTCACAATGGAAGTGTGTGACCTCACAGAATGGAGGTGTGTGAAGTCATATATTGGAGGTGTGTGAAGTCAGAATGGAGGTGTGTGAAGTCACAGAATGGAGGTGTGTGAACTCAGAATGGAGGTGTTTGAAGTCATGGATGAAGGTGTGTGAAGTCACAGTATGGAGGTGTGTGAAATCATAGAATGGAATTTTGTGAATTCACAGAATGGAGCTGTGTGAAGTCAGAATTGAGGAGTGTGAAGTCATAGAATGGAGGTGTGTGAAGTCAGAATGGAGGTGTGTGAACTCATAGATTGGACGTGTGTGAAGTCACAATGGAGGTGTGTGAAGACATAGAATGGAGGTGTGTGAAGTCACAGAATGGAGGTGTGTGAAGTCATAAAATGGAGGTGTGTGAAGTCATAGAATGGAGGTGTGTGAAGTCATAGAATGGATGTTTCTGAAGTAAGAATGAAGGTGTGTGAAGTCATAGAATGGAGGTGTGTGAAGTCAAAATGGTGGTGTGTGAACTCATAGAATGGAGGTGTGTGAAGTCACAGAATGTAGGTGTGTGAAGTCAGAATGGAGGTGTGAAGTCATAGAATGGGGTGGGTGAAGTCATGGAAAGGAGGTGTGGGAAGTCATAGAATGGAGAAGTGTGAAGTCATAGACTGGAGGTGAGTGAAGTCACATATTCAAAGTCTGTGAAGTCATAGAATGGAGGTTTGTGAAGTCAGAATGGAGGTGTGTGAACTCATAGAATGGAGGTGTGTGAAGTCACAATGAAGGTGTGTGAAGTCATAGAATGGAGGTATTTGAAGTCAGAATGGAGGTGTGTGAACTCATAGAATGGAGGTGTGTGAAGTCACAATGGAGGTGTGTGAAGTCACAGAATGGAGGTGTGTGAAGTCACAGAATGGAGGTGTGTGAAGTCAGGGAATGGTGGTGTGTGAAGTCACAGAATGGAGGTGTGTGAAGTCACGGAATGGAGCTGTGTGAAGTCACAGAATGGAGGTGTGTGAACTCAGAATGGAGATGTGAGAAATCACAGAATGGAGGTGTGTGAAGTCATAGAATGGAAGTGTGTGAAGTCATAGAATGGAGGTTTGTGAAGTAAGAATGGTGGTGTGTGAAGTCACCGAAAGGAGTTGTGTGAACTCAGAATGGAGGTGTGTGAATTCACAGAATGGAGGTTTGTGAAGTCATAGAATGGAGTTGTGTGAGGTCATAGAATGGATGTTTCTAAAGTAAGAATGAAGGTGTGTGAAGTCATAGAATGGAGGTGTGTGAAGTCATAGAATGGAGGTGTGTGAAGTCACAGAATGGAGGTATCTGAAGTCAGAATGGAGGTGTGAAGTCATCTAATAGAGGTGGGTGAAGTCATAGAAAGGAGGTGTGGGAAGTCATAGAATGGAGCAGTGTGAAGTCATAGAGTGGAGGTGAGTGAAGTCACAGAATCAAGGTCTGTGAAGTCATAGAATAGAGGTGTGTGAAGTCAGAATGGAGGTGTGTGAAGTCATAGAATGGAGGTATGTGAACTCATAGAATGGAGGTGTGTGATGTCACAATGGAAGTGTGTGAAGTCACAGAATGGAGGTGTGTGAAGTCATACATTGGTGTGTGAAGTCAGAATGGAGGTGTGTGAAGTCACAGAATGGAGGTGTGTGAACTCAGATTGGAGGTGTGTGAAGTCATAGATGGAGGTGTGTGCAGTCATACTATAGAGTTGTGTGAAATCCTAGAATGGAGTTTTGTGAATTCACAGAATGGAGGAGTGTGAAGTCAGAATGGCGGAGTGTGAAGTCACAGAATGGAGGTGTGTGAAGTTAGAATGGAGGTGTGTGAACTCATAGAATGGAGGTGTGTGAAGTCACAATGGAGGTGTGTGAAGACATAGAATGGAGGTGTGTGAAGTCACAGAATGGAGGTGTGTGAAGTCATAGAATGTAGGTGTGTGAAGTCATAGAATGGATGTTTGTGAATTAAGAATGAGGGTGTGTGAAGTCATAGAATGGAAGTGTGTGAAGTCACAGAATGGAGATGTGTGAACTCAGAATGGAGGTGTGTGAAGTCACAGAATGGATGTGTGTGAACTCAGAATGTAGGTGTGTGAAGTCACAGAATTGAGGTGTGTGAAGTCATAGAATGGAGTTGTGTAAAGTCATAGAATGGAGGTGTGTGAGGTCATAATGTAGGTGTGTGAAGTCACAGAATTGAAATGTGTGAAGTCACAGAATGGAGGTGTGTGAAGTCATAGAATTGAGGTGTGTGAAGTCATAGAATGGAGGTGTGTGAAGTCATAGAATGGATGTTTGTGAAGTAAGAATGAAGGTGTGTTAAGTACTAGAATGGAGATGTGTGAAGGCACAGAATGGAGGTGTGTGAAGTCATAGAATGGAGCTGTGTGAAGTCAGAATGGAGGTGTGTGAAGTCATAGAATGAAGGTGTGTGACTCACAATGGAGACTTGTGAAGTCAAAGAATGGAGGTGTGTGAAGTCAAAGAATGGAAGTGTGTGAAGTCATAGAATGGAGGTGTGTGAAGTCATAGAATGGAGGTGTGTGAAGTCATAGAATGGAGTTGTGTGAAGTCACAGAATTGATGTTTGTGAAGTCAGAATGGAGGTCTGTGAAGTCAGAATGGAGGTTTGTGAAGTCATAGAATGGAGGTGTGTGAAGTCGTAGAATGGATGTGTGTGAAGTTACAGAATTGATGTTTGTGAAGTCAGAATGGAGGTGTGTGAACTCACAATGGAGGTGTGTGAAGTCAAAGAATGGAGGTGTGTGAAGTCACAGAATTGATGTTTGTGAAGTCAGAATGGAGATGTGTGAAGTCAGAATGGAGGTGTGTGAAGTCATAGAATGGAGGTGTGTGAAGTCACAATGCAGGTGTGTGAACTCATAGACTGGAGGTGTGTGAAGTCACAGAATGGAGGTGTGTGAAGTCATAGAATGGAGGTGTGTGAAGTCATAGAATGGAGGTGTGTGAAGTCATAGAATGGAGGTTTGTGAAGTCATAGAATGGAGGTGGGTGAATTCATACAATGGATGTTCCTGAAGTAAGAATGTAGGTGTGTGAATTCATAGAATGGAGGTGTGTGAAGCCAAAATGGTGGTGTGTGAACTCATAGAATGGATGTGTCTGAACTGATAGAGTAGATGTGTGTGAAGTCAGGGAATGGAGGTGTGTGAAGTCAAAGAATGGAGGTGTGCGAAGTCACAGAATGGAGGTGTGTGAATTCACAGAATGGAAGTGTGTGAAGTTAAAATGGAGGTGTGTGAAGTCACAGAATGGAAGTGTGTGAAGTCACAGAATGGAGGTGTGTGAAGTCAAAATGGTGGTGTGTAACGTCACAAATGCAGGTGTGTGAAGTCACAGAATGTATGTGTATGAACTCAAAATGGAGGTGTGTGAAGTCAAAGAATGGAGGTGTGCGAAGTCAAAGAATATAGGTGTGTGAAATCATAGAAAGGAGGTGTGTGAAGTCATAGAATGGAGGTGTGTGAAATCATAGAAGGAAGGTGTGTGAAGTCACGGAATGAAGGTGTGTTAAATCACAGAACGGAGGTGTGTGAACTCAGAATGGAGGTGTGTGAAGTCCCAGAATGGAGGTGTGGGAAGTCATAGAATGGAGTTGTGTGAAGTCACAGAATGGAGATGTGTGAATTCATAGAATGGAGGTGTGTGAAGTCATAGAATAGAGGTGTGTGAATTCACAGAATGGAGGTGTGTGAAGTCAAAGAATGGAGGTGTGTGAAGTCACAGAATGGGGGTGTGTGAACTCACAATGGAGGTGTGTGAAGTCAAACAATGGAGGTGAGTGAAGTCATAGAATGGAAGTGTGTGAAATCATAGAATGGAGGTGTGTGAAGCCAGAATTGAGGTGTGTGAAGTCACAGAATTGAGGTTTGTGAACTCACAATGGAGGTGTGTGAAGTCACAGAAGGGAGGTTTGTGAAATCATAGAATGGAGGTGTGTGAAGTCATAGACCGGATGTTTCTGAAGTAGAATGAAGGTGTGTGAAGTCATGGAATGGAGGTGTGTGAAGTCCAAAAATAGAGGTGTGTGAAGTCAAACAATGTTAATGTGTGTGAAGTCACAGAATGGAGGTGTGTGAATTCAAAGAATGGAAGTGTGTGAAGTCAAAATGGAGGTGTGTGAAGTAACAGAATGGAGGTGTGTGAAGTCACAGAATGTAGGTGTGTGAAGTCATAGAATGGAGGTGTGTGAAGTCACAGAATGGAGGTGTGTGAAGTCACAGAATGGAGGTGTGTGAAGTCAAAATGGAGGTGTGTGAACTCATAGAATGGAGGTTTTTGAACTCATAGAATGGAGGTGTGTGAAGTCATGCAATGGAGGTGTGTGAAGTCAAAGAATCGAGGTGTGTGAAGTCAAAAAATAAAGGTGTGTGAAGTCACAGAATGGAGGTGTGTGAAATCACAGAATGGAGGTGTGTGAAGTCAAAAATGTGGTGTGTAGAGTCACAAATGGAGGGGTGTGAACTCATAGAATGGAGGTGTGTGAAGTCAAAGAATGGAGGTGTGTGAAGTCATGGAATGGAAGTGTGTGAAGTCACAGAATGGAGGTGTGTGAAGTCATAGAATGGAGGTGTGTCAAGTCATAGATTTGATGTTTCTGAATAAGAATAAATGTGTGTGAAGTCATAGAATGGAGGTGTGTGAAGTCACAGAATGGAGGTGTGTGAAGTAACAGAATGGAGGTGTGTGAAGTCACAGAATGGAAGTGGGTGAACTCACAATGGAGGTGTGTGAAGTCACAGAACGGAGGTGTGTGAAGTCAGAAGGGAGGTGTGTGAAGTCACAGAATGGAGATGTGTGAACTCAGATTGGAGGTGTGGGAAGTCATAGAATGGAGCAGTGTGAAGTCATAGAATGGAGGTGAGTGAAGTCCCAGATTCGAGGTCTGTGAAGTCATAGAATGGAGGTGTGTGAAGTAAGAATGGAGGTGTGTGAAGTCATAGAATGGAGTTGTGTGAACTCATAGAATGGAGGTGTGTGAAGTCACAGAATTGAGGTGTGTGAACTCAGAATGGAGGTGTGTGAAGTCATAGATGCAGGTGTGTGACGTCATAGTATGAAGGTGTGTGAAATCATAGAATGGAGGTGTGTGAAGTCACAATGCAGGTGTGTGAACTCATAGAGTGGAGGTGTGTGAAGTCACAGAATTGAGGTGTGTGAACTCAGAATGGAGGTGTGTGAAGTCAAAGAATGGATGTGTGTGAAGTCATAGAATGGAGGTGTATGAAGTCATGGAATGGAGGTTTGTGAAGTCAAACATTGCAAGTGTGTGAAGTTACAGAATGGAGGTGTGTGAAGTCATAGAATGAAGGTGTGTGAAGTCAGAGAATGGAGGTGTTTGAAGTCAGAATGCAGGTGTTTGAAGTCATAGAATGGAGGTGTGTGAAGTCATAGAATGGAGGTGTGCGAAGTCATAGATTGGAACTGTGTGAAGTCATAGATTGGAGGTGTGTGACGTGATAGAATGGAGTTGTGTGAAGTCAAAGAATGGAGGTGTGTGAAGTCATAGAATGGAGGTGTGTGAAGTCACAAAATGGTGGTGTGTGAAGTCAGAATGGAGATGTGTGAAGTCATAGAATGGAGGTGTGTGAAGTCACAATGCAGGTGTGTGAACTCCTAGAATGGAGGTGGGTGAAGTCACAATGCAGGTGTGTGAAGTCATAGAATGGAGGTGTGTAAAGTCATAGAATGGAGGTGATGAAGTGACAGAATGGAGGTGTGTGAAGTCACAGAATGGAGGTGTGTGAAGTCACAGAATGGTGGTGTGTGAAGTCATAGAATGGAGGTGTGTGAAGTCATAGAATGGAGGTGTGTTAAGTCATAGAATGGAGGTGTGGAAGTCACAGAATGGAGGTGGGTGAAGTCACAGAATGGTGTTGTGTGAACTCAGAATTGAATTGTGTGAAGTCACAGAATGGAGGTGTGTGAAGTAATACAATGGAGGTGCTTGAAGTCACAGAATGGAGGTGTGTGAATTCATAGAATGGAGGTGTGTGAAGTCATAGAATGGAGGTGTGTGAAGTCACACAATGGAGGTGTGTGAAGTAACAGAATGCAGGTGTGTGAAGTCACAGAATGGAAGTGGGTGAACTCACAATGGAGGTGTGTGAAGTCACAGAACGGAGGTGTGTGAAGTCAGAAGGGAGGTGTGTGAAGTCACAGAATGGAGATGTGTGAACTCAGATTGGAGGTGTGGGAAGTCACAGAATGGAGGTTTGTGAAGTCAAAGAATGGAGGTGTGTGAGGTCATAGAATGGATGTTTCTGAAGTAAGAATGAAGGTGTGTGAAGTCATAGAATGGAGGTGTGTGAAGTCATAGAAGGGAGGTGTGTAAAGTCACAGAATTGAGGTGTGTGAAGTCAGAATGGAGGTGTGAAGTCATAGAATAGAGGTGGGTCAAGGCATAGAAAAGAGTTGTGGGAAGTCATAAAATAGAGGAGTGTGAAGTCATAGAATGGAGGTGAGTGAAGTCACAGATTCTAAGTCTGTGAAGTCATAGAATGGAGGTGTGTGATGTCAGAATGGAGGTGTGTGAAGTCCTAGAATGGAGGTGTGTGAACTCATAGAATGGAGGTGTGTGACGTCACAATGGAAGTGTGTGAATTCACAGAATGGAGGTGTGTGAAGTCATACATTGGAGTTGTTTGAAGTCAGAATGGAGGTGTGTGAAGTCACAGAATGGAGGTGTGTGAATTCAGAATGGCGGTGTTTGAAGTCATTGATGGATGTGTGTGAAGTCACAGTATGGAGGTGTGTGAAATCATAGAATATAATTTTGTGAATTCACAGAATGTAGCTGTGTGAATTCAGAATGGAGGAGTGTGAAGTCATAGAATGGAGGTGTGTGAAGTCAGAATGGAGGTGTGTGAACTCATAGAATGGACGTGTGTGAAGTCACAATGGAGGTGTGTGAAGACATAGAATGGAGGTGTGTGAAGTCACAGAATGGAGGTGTGTGACGTCATAGTATGGAGGTGTGTGAAATCATAGAATGGAGTTTTGTGAATTCACAGAATGGAGGAGTGTGAAGTCAGAATGGCGGTGTGTGAAGTCAAAATGGAGGTGTGTGAAGTCAGAGAATGGAGGTGTGTGAAGTCAATGAATGGACTTGTGTGAAGTCAAAATTGTGGTGTGTGAAGTCAAAAATGCAGGTGTGTGAAGTCACAGAATGGAGGTGTGTGAAGTCAAAATGGAGGTGTGTGAAGTCATAGAATGGAGGTGTGTGAAGTCACAGAATGGTGGTGTGTGAAGTCAGAATGGAGATATGTGAAGTCATAGAATGGAGGTGTGTGAAGTCACAATGCAGGTGTGTGAACTACTAGAATGGAGGTGGGTGAAGTCACAATGCAGGTGTGTGAAGTCATAGAATGTAGGTGGTGAAGTGACAGAATGGAGGTGTGTGAAGTCACAGAATGGAGGTGTGTGAAGTCACAGAATGGTGGTGTGTGAAGTCATAGAATGGAGGTGTGTGAAGTCATAGAATGGAGGTGTGTTAAGTCATAGAATGGAGGTGTGGAAGTCACAGAATGGAGGTGGGTGAAGTCACAGAATGGTGTTGTGTGAACTCAGAATTGAGGTGTGTGAAGTCACAGAATGGTGGTGTGTGAAGTCACAGAATGGTGGTGTGTGAAGTCATAGAATGGAGGTGTGTGAAGTCATAGAATGGAGGTGTGTTAAGTCATAGAATGGAGGTGTGGAAGTCACAGAATGGAGGTGGATGAAGTCACAGAATGGTGTTGGGTGAACTCAGAATTGAGGTGTGTGAAGTCACAGAATGGAGGTGTGTGAAGTCATACAATGGAGGTGCTTGAAGTCACAGAATGGAGGTGTGTGAATTCATAGAATGGAGGTGTGTGAAGTCATAGAATGGAGGTGTGTGAAGTCACAGAACGGAGGTGTGTGAAGTAACAGAATGGAGGTGTGTGAACTCAGAATGGATGTGTGGGAAGTCACAGAATGGAGGTTTGTGAAGTCATAGAATGGAGGTGTGTGAGGTCATAGAATGGATGTTTCTGAAGTAAGAATGAAGGTGTGTGAAGTCATAGAATGGAGGTGTGTGAAGTCATAGAAGGGAGGTGTGTATAGTCACAGAATGGAGGTGTGTGAAGTCAGAATGGAGGTGTGAAGTCATAGAATAGAGGTGGGTGAAGGCATAGAAAAGAGTTGTGGGAAGTCATAGAATAGAGGAGTGTGAAGTCATAGAATGGAGGTGAGTGAAGTCACAGATTCGAAGTCTGTGAAGTCATAGAATGGAGGTGTGTGATGTCAGAATTGAGGTGTGTGAAGTCCTAGAATGGAGTTGTGTGAACTCATAGAATGGAGGTGTGTGACGTCACAATAGAAGTGTGTGAATTCACAGAATGGAGGTGTGTGAAGTCATACATTGGTGGTGTATGAAGTCAGAATGGAGATGTGTGAAGTCACAGAATGGAGGTGTGTGAACTCAGAATGGAGGTGTTTGAAGTCATAGATGGATGTGAGTGAAGTCACAGTATGGAGGTGTGTAAAATCATAGAATATAATTTTGTGAATTCACAGAATGGAGCTGTGTGAAGTCAGAATGGAGGAGTGTGAAGTCATAGAATGGAGGTGTGTGAAGTCAGAATGGAGGTGTGTGAACTCATAGAATGGAAGTGTGTGAAGTCACAATGGAGGTGTGTGAAGACATAGAATGGAGGTGTGTGAAGTCACAGAATGGAGGTGTGTGAAGTCATAGAATGGAGGTGTGTGAAATCATAGAATGGAGGTGTGTGAAGTCATAGAATGGATGTTTCTGAAGTAAGAATGAAGGTGTTTGGAGACATAGAATGGAGGTGTGTGAAGTCAAAATGGAGGTGTGTGAACTCATAGAATGGTGGTGTGTGAAGTCACAGAATGGAGGTGTGTGAAGTCAGAATGGAGGTGTGAAGTCATAGAATGGGGGTGGGTGAAGTCATAGAAAGGAGGTGTGGGAAGTCATAGAATGGAGAAGTGTGAAGTCATAGAGTGGAGGTGAGTGAAGTCACAGATTCGAAGTCTGTGAAGTCATAGAATGGAGGTTTGTGAAGTAAGAATGGAGGAGTGTGAACTCATAGAATGGAGGTGTGTGAAGTCACAATGGAGGTGTGTGAAGTCATAGAATGGAGGTGTCTGAAGTTACAGAATGGAGGTGTGTGAAGTCATAGAATGGAGGTGTGTGAAGTCTGAATGGAGTTGTGTGAAGTTACAGAATGGAGGTGTGTGAAGTCATAGAATGGAGGTGTGTGAAGTCACAGAATGGAGGTGTGAGAAGTCATAGAATGGAAGTGTGTGAAGTCATAGAATGGAAGTGTGTGAAGTCGTAGAATGGAGGTGTGTGAAGTCACAGAATGGAGGTGTTTGAAGTCACGGAAGAGAGGTGTGTGAGGTCACAGAATGGAGGTGTGTGAACTCAGAATGGAGGTGTGAGATGTCACAGAATGGAGGTTTGTGAAGTCATAGAATGGAAGTGTGTGAAGTCATAGAATGGAGGTTTGTGAATTAAGAATGGAGGTGTGTGAAGTCACCGAATGGAGTTGTGTGAGCTCAGAATGGAGGTGTGTGATGTCAGAGAATGGAGGTGTTTGAAGTCATAGAATGGAGGTGTGTGAAGTCACAGAATGGAGGTATCTGAAGTCAGAATCGGGGTGTGAAGTCATAGAATAGAGGTGGGTGAAGTCATAGAAAGGAGGTGTGGGAAGTCATAGAATGGAGCAGTGTGAAGTCATAGAATGGAGGTGAGTGAAGTCCCATATTCGAGGTCTGTGAAGTCATAGAATGGAGGTGTGTGAAGTCACAGAATTGAGGTGTGTGAACTCAGAATGGAGGTGTGTGAAGTCATAGGTGGAGGTGTGTGACGTCATAGTATGGAGGTGTGTGAAATCATAAAATGGAGGTGTGTGAAGTCACAATGCAGGTGTGTGAACTCATAGAATGGAGGTGTGTGAAGTCACAGAATTGAGGTGTGTGAACTCAGAATGGAGGTGTGTGAAGTCAAAGAATGGATGTGTGTGAAGTCATAGAATGGAGGTGTGTGAAGTCACAATGCAGGTGTGTGAACTCCTAGAATGGAGGTGGGTGAAGTCACAATACAGGTGTGTGAAGTCATAGAATGGAGGTGTGTAAAGTCATAGAATGGAGGTGGTGAAGTGACAGAATGGAGGTGTGTGAAGTCACAGAATGGAGGTGTGTGAAGTCACAGAATGGTGGTGTGTGAAGTCATAGAATGGAGGTGTGTGAAGTCATAGAATGGAGGTGTGTTAAGTCATAGAATGGAGGTGTGGAAGTCACAGAATGGAAGTGGGTGAAGTCACAGAATGGTGTTGTGTGAAGTCAGAATTGAATTGTGTGAAGTCACAGAATGGAGGTGTGTGAAGTCATACAATGGAGTTGCATGAAGTCACAGAATGGAGGTGTGTGAATTCATAGAATGGAGGTGTGTGAAGTCATAGAATGGAGGTGTGTGAAGTCACAGAATGGAGGTGTGTGAAGTAACAGAATGGAGGTGTGTGAAGTCACAGAATGGAAGTGGGTGAACTCACAATGGAGGTGTGTGAAGTCACAGAACGGGGGTGTGTGAAGTCAGAAGGGAAGTGTGTGAAGTCACAGAATGGAGATGTGTGAACTCAGAATGGAGGTGTGGAAAGTCACAGAATGGAGGTTTGTGAAGTCAAAGAATGGAGGTGTGTGAGGTCATAGAATGGATGTTTCTGAAGTAAGAATGAAGGTGTGTGAAGTCATAGAATGGAGGTGTGTGAAGTCATAGAAGGGAGGTGTGTAAAGTCACAGAATGGAGGTGTGTGAAGTTAGAATGGAGGTGTGAAGTCATAGAATAGAGGTGGGTGAAGGCATAGAAAAGAGTTGTGGGAAGTCATAGAATAGAGGAGTGTGAAGTCATAGAATGGAGGTGAGTGAAGTCACAGATTCGAAGTCTGTGAAGTCATAGAATGGAGGTGTGTGATGTCAGAATGGAGGTGTGTGAAGTCCTAGAATGGAGGTGTGTGAACTCATAGAATGGAGGTGTGACGTCACAATGGAAGTGTGTGAATTCACAGAATGGAGGTGTGTGAAGTCATACATTGGAGGTGTTTGAAGTCAGAATGGAGGTGTGTGAAGTCACAGAATGGAGGTGTGTGAACTCAGAATGGAGGTGTTTGAAGTCATAGATGGATGTGTGTGAAGTCACAGTATGGAGGTGTGTGAAATCAGAATATAATTTTGTGAATTCACAGAATGGAGCTGTGTGAAGTCAGAATGGAGGAGTGTGAAGTCATAGAATGGAGGTGTGTGAAGGCAGAATGGAGGTGTGTGAACTCATAGAATGGACGTGTGTGAAGTCACAATGGAGGTGTGTGAAGACATAGAATGGAGGTGTGTGAAGTCACAGAATGGAGGTGTGTGACGACACAGTATGGAGGTGTGTGAAATCATAGAATGGAGTTTTGTGAATTCACAGAATGGAGGAGTGTGAAGTCAGAATGGCGGTGTGTGAAGTCAAAATGGAGGTGTGTGAAGTCAGAGAATGGAGGTGTGTGAAGTCAATGAATGGACTTGTGTGAAGGCAAAATTGTGGTGTGTGAAGTCAAAAATGCAGGTGTGTGAAGTCACAGAACGGAGGTGTGAGAAGTCAAAATGGAGGTGTGTGAAGTCAAAGAATGGATGTGTGTGAAGTCAAGAATGGAGGTGTATGAAGTCATGGAATGGAGGTTTGTGAAGTCAAACATTGGAAGTGTGTGAAGTTACAGAATGGAGGTGTGTGAAGTCATAGAATGGAGGTGTGTGAAGTCAGAGAATGGAGGTGTTTGAAGTCAGAATGCAGGTGTGTGAAGTCATAGAATGGAGGTGTGTGAAGTCATAGAATGGAGGTGTGTGAAGTCATAGATTGGAAGTGTGTGAAGTCATAGATTGGAGGTGTGTGAAGGGATAGAATGCAGGTGTGTGAAGTCAAAGAATGGAGGTGTGTGAAGTCATAGAATGGAGGTGTGAGAAGTCACAGAATGGTGGTGTGTGAAGTCAGAATGGAGATGTGTGAAGTCATAGAATGGAGGTGTGTGAAGTCACAATGCAGGTGTGTGAACTCCTAGAATGGTTGTGGGTGAAGTCACAATGCAGGTGTGTGAAGTCATAGAATGGAGGTGTGTAAAGTCATAGAATGGAGGTGGTGAAGTGACAGAATGGAGGTGTGTGAAGTCACAGAATGGAGGTGTGTGAAGTCACAGAATGGTGGTGTGTGAAGTCATAGAATGGAGGTGTGTGAAGTCATAGAATGGAGGTGTGTTAAGTCATAGAATGGAGGTGGGTGAAGTCACAGAATGGTGTTGTGTGAACTCAGAATTGAGGTGTGTGAAGTCACAGAATGGAGGTGTGTGAAGTCATACAATGGAGGTGCTTGAAGTCACAGAATGGAGGTGTTTGAATTCATAGAATGGAGGTGTGTGAAGTCATAGAATGGAGATGTGTGAAGTCACAGAATGGAGGAGTGTGAATTCATAGAATGGAGGTGTGTGAAGTCAGAATGGAGGTGTGTGAACTCATAGAATGGACGTGTGTGAAGTCACAATGGAGGTGTGTGAAGACATAGAATTGAGGTGTGTGAAGTCATAGAATGGAGTTGTGTGAAGTCATAGAATGGAGGTGTGTGAAATCATAAAATGGAGGTGTGTGAAGTCATAGAATGGATGTTTCTGAAGTAAGAATGAAGGTGTTTGGAGACACAGAATGGAGGTGTGTGAAGTCAAAATGGAGGTGTGTGAACTCATAGAATGGTGGTGTGTGAAGTCATAGAATGGAGGTGTGTGAAGTCAGAATGGAGGTGTGAAGTCATAGAATGGGGTTGGGTGAAGTCATAGAAAGGAGGTGTGGGAAGTCATAGAATGGAGAAATGTGAAGTCATAGAGTGGAGTTGAGTGAAGTCACAGATTCGAAGTCTGTGAAGTCATAGAATGGAGGTTTGTGAAGTCAGAATGGAGGTGTGTGAACTCATAGAATGGAGGTGTGTGAAGTCACAATGGAGGTGTGTGAAGTCATAGAATGGAGGTGTTTGAAGTTACAGAATGGAGGTGTGTGAAGTCATAGAATGGAGGTGTGTGAAGTCAGAATGGAGGTGTTTGAAGTTACAGAATGGATGTGTGTGAAGTCATAGAATGGAGGTGTGTGAAGTCACAGAATGGAGGTGTGTGAAGTCATAGAATGGAAGTGTGTGAAGTCATAGAATGGAGGTTTGTGAAGTCACAGAATGGAGGTGTGTGAAGTCACGGAATGGAGGTGTGTGAAGTCACAGAATGGAGGTGGGTGAACTCAGAATGGAGGTGTGTGAAGTTACAGAATGGAGGTGTGTGAAGTCCTAGAATGGAAGTGTGTGAAGTCATAGAATGGAGGTGTGTGAAGTAAGAATGGAGATGTGTGAAGTCAGAGAATGGAGGTGTTTGAAGTCATAGAATGGAAGTGTGTGAAGTCATAGAATGGAGGTGTGTGAAGTCATAGAATGGAGGTGTGTGAAGTCATAGATTGGAGGTGTGTGAAGTGATAGAATGGAGGTGTGTGAAGTCAAAGAATGTAGGTGTGTGAAGTCATAGAATGGAGGTGTGTGAAGTCACAGAATGGTGGTGTGTGAAGTCAGAATGGAGATGTGTGAAGTCATAGAATGGAGGTGTGTGAAGTCACAATGCAGGTGTGTGAACTCCTAGAATGGAGGTGGGTTAAGTCACAATGCAGGTGTGTGAAGTCATAGAATGGAGGTGTGTAAAGTCATAGAATGGAGGTGGTGAAGTGACAGAATGGAGGTGTGTGAAGTCACAGAATGGAGGTGTGTGAAGTCACAGAATGGTGGTGTGTGAAGTCATAGAATGGAGGTGTGTGAAGTCATAGAATGGAGGTGTGGAAGTCACAGAATGGAGGTGGGTGAAGTCACAGAATGGTGTTGTATGAACTCAGAATTGAGGTGTGTGAAGTCACAGAATGGAGGTGTGTGAAGTCATACAATGGAGGTGCTTCATGTCACAGAATGGAGGTGTGTGAATTCATAGAATGGAGGTGTGTGAAGTCATAGAATGGAGATGTGTGAAGTCACAGAATGGAGGAGTGTGAAGTCAAAGAATGGAGGTGTGTGAAGTCAGAATGGAGGTGTGTGAACTCATAGAATGGACGTGTGTGAAGTCACAATGGAGGTGTGTGAAGACATAGAATGGAGGTGTGTGAAGTCATAGAATGGAGGTGTGTGAAGTCATAGAATGGAGGTGTGTGAAATCATAGAATGGAGGTGTGTGAAGTCATAGAATGGATGTTTCTGAAGTAAGAATGAAGTTGTTTGGAGACATAGAATGGAGGTGTGTGAAGTCAAAATGGAGGTGTGTGAACTCATAGAATGGTGGTGTGTGAAGTCAAAGAATGGAGGTGTGTGAAGTCAGAATGGAGGTGTGAAGTCATAGAATGCTGGTGGGTGAAATCATAGAAAGGAGGTGTGGGAAGTCATAGAATGGAGAAATGTGAATTCATAGAGTGGAGGTGAGTGAAGTCACAGATTCGAAGTCTGTGAAGTCATAGAATGGAGGTTTGTGAAGTCAGAATGGAGGTGTGTGAACTCATAGAATGGAGGTGTTTGAAGTCACAATGGAGGTGTGTGAAGTCATAGAATGGAGGTGTTTGAAGTTACAGAATGGAGGTGTGTGAAGTCATAGAATGGAGGTGTGTGAAGTCAGAATGGAGGTGTGTGAAGTTACAGAATGGAGGTGTGTAAAGTCATAGAATGGAGGTGTGTGAAGTCACAGAATGGAGGTGTGTGAAGTCATAGAATGGAAGTGTGTGAAGTCATAGAATGGAGGTTTGTGAAGTCACAGAATAGAGGTGTGTGAAGTCACGGAATGGAGGTGTGTGAAGTCACAGAATGGAGGTGGTTGAACTCAGAATGGAGGTGTGTGAAGTCACAGAATGGAGGTGTGTGAAGTCCTAGAATGGAAGTGTGTGAAGTCATAGAATGGAGGTGTGTGAAGTAAGAATGGAGATGTGTGAAGTCAGAGAATGGAGGTGTTTGAAGTCATAGAATGGAAGTGTGTGAAGTCACAGAATGGTGGTGTGTGAAGTCATAGAATGGAGGTGTGTGAAGTCATAGAATGGAGGTGTGTTAAGTCATAGAATGGAGGTGGGTGAAGTCACAGAATGGTGTTGTGTGAACTCATAATTGAGGTGTGTGAAGTCACAGAATGGTGGTGTGTGAAGTCATACAATGGAGGTGCTTGAAGTCACAGATTGGAGGTGTGTGAATTCATAGAGTGGAGGTGTGTGAAGTCATAGAATGGAGATGTGTGAAGCCACAGAATGGAGGAGTGTGAATTCATAGAATGGAGGTGTGTGAAGTCAGAATGGAGGTGTGTGAACTCATAGAATGGACGTGTGTGAAGTCACAATGGAGGTGTGTGAAGACATAGAATTGAGGTGTGTGAAGTCATAGAATGGAGGTGTGTGAAGTCATAGAATGGAGGTGTGTGAAATCATAGAATGGAGGTGTGTGAAGTCATAGAATGGATGTTTCTGAAGTAAGAATGAAGGTGTTTGGAGACACAGAATGGAGGTGTGTGAAGTCAAAATGGAGGTGTGTGAACTCATAGAATGGTGGTGTGTGAAGTCATAGAATGGAGGTGTGTGAAGTCAGAATGGAGGTGTGAAGTCATAGAATGGGGTTGGGTGAAGTCATAGAAAGGAGGTGTGGGAAGTCATAGAATGGAGAAATGTGAAGTCATAGAGTGGAGGTGAGTGAAGTCACAGATTCGAAGTCTGTGAAGTCATAGAATGGAGGTTTGTGAAGTCAGAATGGAGGTGTGTGATCTCATAGAATGGAGGTGTGTGAAGTCACAATGGAGGTGTGTGAAGTCATAGAATGGAGGTGTTTGAAGTTACAGAATGGAGGTGTGTGAAGTCAGAATGGAGGTGTGTGAAGTTACAGAATGGAGGTGTGCGAAGTCATAGAATGGAGGTGTGTGAAGTCACAGAATGGAGGTGTGTGAAGTCATAGAATGGAAGTGTGTGAAGTCATAGAATGGAGATTTGTGAAGTCACAGAATGGAGGTGTTTGAAGTCACGGAATGGAGGTGTGTGAAGTCACAGAATGGAGGTGGGTGAACTCAGAATGGAGGTGTGTGAAGTTACAGAATGGAGGTGTGTGAAGTCCTAGAATGGAAGTGTGTGAAGTCAAAGAATGGAGGTGTGTGAAGTAAGAATGGAGATGTGTGAAGTCAGAGAATGGAGGTGTTTGAAGTCATAGAATGGAAGTGTGTGAAGTCATAGAATGGAGGTGTGTGAAGTCATAGAATGGAGGTGTGTGAAGTCATAGATTGGAAGTGTGTGAAGTCATAGATTGGAGGTGTGTGAAGTGATAGAATGGAGGTGTGTGAAGTCAAAAAATGGAGGTGTGTGAAGTCATAGAATGGAGGTGTGTGAAGTCACAGAATGGTGGTGTGTGAAGTCAGAATGGAGATGTGTGAAGTCATAGAATGGAGGTGTGTGAAGTCCCAATGCAGGTGTGTGAACTCCTAGAATGGAGGTGGGTGAAGTCACAATGCAGGTGTGTGAAGTCATAGAATGGAGGTGTGTAAAGTCATAGAATGGCGGTGGTGAAGTGACAGAATGGAGGTGTGTGAAGTCACAGAATGGAGGTGTGGGAAGTCACAGAATGGTGGTTTGTGATGTCATAGAATGAAGGTGTGTGAAGTCATAGAATGGAGGTGTGTTAAGTTATAGAATGGAGGTGTGGAAGTCACAGAATGGAGGTGGGTGAAGTCACATAATGGTGTTGTATGAACTCAGAATTGAGGTGTGTGAAGTCACAGAATGGAGGTGTGTGAAGTCATACAATGGAGGTGCTTGATGTCACAGAATGGAGGTGTGTGAATTCATAGAATGGAGGTGTGTGAAGTCATAGAATGGAGATGTGTGAAGTCACAGAATGGAGGAGTGTGAAGTCAAAGAATGGAGGTGTGTGAAGTCAGAATGGAGGTGTGTGAACTCATAGAATGGACGTGTGTGAAGTCACAATGGAGGTGTGTGAAGACATAGAATGGAGGTGTGTGAAGTCATAGAATGGAGGTGTGTGAAGTCATAGAATGGAGGTGTGTGAAATCATAGAATGGAGGTGTGTGAAGTCATAGAATGGATGTTTCTGAAGTAAGAATGAAGGTGTTTGGAGACATAGAATGGAGGTGTGTGAAGTCAAAATGGAGGTGTGTGAACTCATAGAATGGTGGTGTGTGAAGTCAAAGAATGGAGGTGTGAAGTCATAGAATGCTGGTGGGTGAAATCATAGAAAGGAGGTGTGGGAAGTCATAGAATGGAGAAATGTGAAGTCATAGAGTGGAGGTGAGTGAAGTCACAGATTCGAAGTCTGTGAAGTCATAGAATGGAGGTTTGTGAAGTCAGAATGGAGGTGTGTGAACTCATAGAATGGAGGTGTTTGAAGTCACAATGGAGGTGTGTGAAGTCATAGAATGGAGGTGTTTGAAGTTACAGAATGGAGGTGTGTGAAGTCATAGAATGGAGGTGTGTGAAGTCAGAATGGAGGTGTGTGAAGTTACAGAATGGAGGTGTGTAAAGTCATAGAATGGAGGTGTGTGAAGTCACAGAATGGAGGTGTGTGAAGTCATAGAATGGAAGTGTGTGAAGTCATAGAATGGAGGTTTGTGAAGTCACAGAATAGAGGTGTGTGAAGTCACGGAATGGAGGTGTGTGAAGTCACAGAATGGAGGTGGGTGAACTCAGAATGGAGGTGTGTGAAGTCACAGAATGGAGGTGTGTGAAGTCCTAGAATGGAAGTGTGTGAAGTCATAGAATGGAGGTGTGTGAAGTAAGAATGGAGATGTGTGAAGTCATACAATGGAGGTGCTTGAAGTCACAGAATGGAGGTGTGTGAATTCATAGAATAGAGGTGTGTGAAGTCATGGAATGGAGATGTGTGAAGTCACAGAATGGAGGAGTGTGAAGTCATAGAATGGAGGTGTGTGAAGTCAGAATGGAGGTGTGTGAACTCATAGAATGGACGTGTGTGAAGTCACAATGGAGGTGTGTGAAGACATAGAATGGAGGTGTGTGAAGTCATAGAATGGAGGTGTGTGAAGTCATAGAATGGAGGTGTGTGAAATCATAGAATGGAGGTGTGTGAAGTCATAGAATGGATGTTTCTGAAGTAAGAATAAAGGTTTTTGGAGACATAGAATGGAGGTGTGTGAAGTCAAAATGGAGGTGTGTGAACTCATAGAATGGTGGTGTGTGAAGTCATAGAATGGAGGTGTGTGAAGTCAGAATGGAGGTGTGAAGTCATAGAATGCTGGTGGGTGAAGTCATAGAAAGGAGGTGTGGGAAGTCATAGAATGGAGAAATGTGAAGTCATAGAGTGGAGGTGAGTGAAGTCACAGATTCGAAGTCTGTGAAGTCATAGAATGGAGGTTTGTGAAGTCAGAATGGAGGTGTGTGAACTCATAGAATGGAGGTGTGTGAAGTCACAATGGAGGTGTGTGAAGTCATAGAATGGAGGTGTTTGAAGTTACAGAATGGAGGTGTGTGAAGTCATAGAATGGAGGTGTGTGAAGTCAGAATGGAGGTGTGTGAAGTTACAGTATGGAGGTGTGTAAAGTCATAGAATGGAGGTGTGTGATGTCACAGAATGGAGGTGTGTGAAGTCATAGAATGGAAGTGTGTGAAGTCATAGAATGGAGGTTTGTGAAGTCACAGAATGGAGGTGTGTGAAGTCACGGAATGGAGGTGTGTGAAGTCACAGAATGGAGGTGGGTGAACTCAGAATGGAGGTGTGTGAAGTCACAGAATGGAGGTGTGTGAATTCCTAGAATGGAAGTGTGTGAAGTCATAGAATGGAGGTGTGTGAAGTAAGAATGATGATGTGTGAAGTCAGAGAATGGAGGTGTTTGAAGTCATAGAATGGAAGTGTGTGAAGTCATAGAATGGAGGTGTGTGAAGTCATAGAATGGAGGTGTGTGAAGTCATAGATTGGAAGTGTGTGAAGTCATAGATTGGAGGTGTGTGAAGTGATAGAATGGAGGTGTGTGAAGTCACAGAATGGTGGTGTGTGCAGTCAGAATGGAGATGTGTGAAGTCATAGAATGGAGGTGTGTGAAGTCACAATGCAGGTGTGTGAACTCCTAGAATGGAGGTGTGTTAAGTAATAGAATGGAGGTGTGGAAGTCACAGAATGGAGGTGGGTGAAGTCACAGAATGGTGTTGTATGAACTCAGAATTGAGGTGTGTGAAGTCACAGAATGGAGGTGTGTGAAGTCATACAATGGAGGGGCTTGAGTCACAGAATGGAGGTGTGTGAATTCATAGAATGGAGGTGTGTGAAGTCATAGAATGGAGATGTGTGAAGTCACAGAATGGAGGAGTGTGAAGTCATAGAATGGAGGTGTGTGAAGTCAGAATGGAGGTGTGTGAACTCATAGAATGGACGTGTGTGAAGTCACAATGGAGGTGTGTGAAGACATAGAATGGAGGTGTGTGAAGTCATAGAATGGAGGTGTGTGAAGTCATAGAATGGAGGTGTGTGAAATCATAGAATGGAGGTGTGTGAAGTCATAGAATGGATGTTTCTGAAGTAAGAATGAAGGTGTTTGGAGACATAGAATGGAGGTGTGTGAAGTCAAAATGGAGGTGTGTGAACTCATAGAATGGTGGTGTGTGAAGTCATAGAATGGAGGTGTGTGAAGTCAGAATGGAGGTGTGAAGTCATAGAATGCTGGTGGGTGAAGTCAAAGAAAGGAGGTGTGGGAAGTCATAGAATGGAGAAATGTGAAGTCATAGAGTGTAGGTGAGTGAAGTCACAGATTCGAAGTCTGTGAAGTCATAGAATGGAGATTTGTGAAGTCAGAATGGAGGTGTGTGAACTCATAGAATGGAGGTGTGTGAAGTCACAATGGAGGTGTGTGAACTCATAGAATGGAGGTGTTTGAAGTTACAGAATGGAGGTGTGTGAAGTCATAGAATGGAGGTGTGTGAAGTCAGGATGAAGGTGTGTGAAGTTACAGAAGGGAGGTGTGAAGTCATAGAATGGAGGTGTGTGAAGTCACAGAATGGAGGTGTGTGAAGTCATAGAATGGAAGTGTGTGAAGTCATAGAATGGAGGTTTGTGAAGTCACAGAATGGAGGTGTGTGAAGTTACGGAATGGAGGTGTGTGAAGTCACAGAATGGAGGTGGGTGAACTCAGAATGGAGGTGTGTGAAGTCACAGAATGCAGGTGTGTGAAGTCCTAGAATGGAAGTGTGTGAAGTCATAGAATGGAGGTGTGTGAAGTAAGAATGGAGATGTGTGAAGTCAGAGAATGGAGGTGTTTGAAGTCATAGAATGGAAGTGTGTGAAGTCATAGAATGGAGGTGTGTGAAGTCACAGAATGGAGGTGTGTGAAGTCACGGAATGGAGGTGTGTGAAGTCACAGAATGGAGGTGGGTGAACTCAGAATGGAGGTGTGTGAAGTCACAGAATGCAGGTGTGTGAAGTCCTAGAATGGAAGTGTGTGAAGTCATAGAATGGAGGTGTGTGAAGTAAGAATGGAGATGTGTGAAGTCAGAGAATGGAGGTGTTTGAAGTCATAGAATGGAAGTGTGTGAAGTCACAGAATGGAGCTGTGTGAAGTCATACAATGGAGGTACTTGAAGTCACAGAATGGAGGTGTGTGAATTCATAGAATAGAGGTGTGTGAAGTCATGGAATGGAGATGTGTGAAGTCACAGAATGGAGGAGTGTGAAGTCATAGAATGGAGGTGTGTGAAGTCAGAATGGAGGTGTGTGAACTCATAGAATGGACGTGTGTGAAGTCACAATGGAGGTGTGTGAAGACATAGAATGGAGGTGTGTGAAGTCATAGAATGGAGGTGTGTGAAGTCATAGAATGGAGGTGTGTGAAATCATAGAATGGAGGTGTGTGAAGTCATAGAATGGATGTTTCTGAAGTAAGAATAAAGGTTTTTGGAGACATAGAATGGAGGTGTGTGAAGTCAAAATGGAGGTGTGTGAACTCATAGAATGGTGGTGTGTGAAGTCATAGAATGGAGGTGTGTGAAGTCAGAATGGAGGTGTGAAGTCATAGAATGCTGGTGGGTGAAGTCATAGAAAGGAGGTGTGGGAAGTCATAGAATGGAGAAATGTGAAGTCATAGAGTGGAGGTGAGTGAAGTCACAGATTCGAAGTCTGTGAAGTCATAGAATGGAGGTTTGTGAAGTCAGAATGGAGGTGTGTGAACTCATAGAATGGAGGTGTGTGAAGTCACAATGGAGGTGTGTGAAGTCATAGAATGGAGGTGTTTGAAGTTACAGAATGGAGGTGTGTGAAGTCATAGAATGGAGGTGTGTGAAGTCAGAATGGAGGTGTGTGAAGTTACAGTATGGAGGTGTGTAAAGTCATAGAATGGAGGTGTGTGAAGTCACAGAATGGAGGTGTGTGAAGTCATAGAATGGAAGTGTGTGAAGTCATAGAATGGAGGTTTGTGAAGTCACAGAATGGAGGTGTGTGAAGTCACGGAATGGAGGTGTGTGAAGTCACAGAATGGAGGTGGGTGAACTCAGAATGGAGGTGTGTGAAGTCACAGAATGGAAGTGTGTGAATTCCTAGAATGGAAGTGTGTGAAGTCATAGAATGGAGGTGTGTGAAGTAAGAATGGAGATGTGTGAAGTCAGAGAATGGAGGTGTTTGAAGTCATAGAATGGAAGTGTGTGAAGTCATAGAATGGAGGTGTGTGAAGTCATAGAATGGAGGTGTGTGAAGTCATAGATTGGAAGTGTGTGAAGTCATAGATTGGAGGTGTGTGAAGTGATAGAATGGAGGTGTGTGAAGTCAAAGAATGGAGGTGTGTGAAGTCATAGAATGGAGGTGTGTGAAGTCACAGAATGGTGGTGTGTGCAGTCAGAATGGAGATGTGTGAAGTCATAGAATGGAGGTGTGTGAAGTCACAATGCAGGTGTGTGAACTCCTAGAATGGAGGTGTGTTAAGTAATAGAATGGAGGTGTGGAAGTCACAGAATGGAGGTGGGTGAAGTCACAGAATGGTGTTGTATGAACTCAGAATTGAGGTGTGTGAAGTCACAGAATGGAGGTGTGTGAAGTCATACAATGGAGGTGCTTGAGTCACAGAATGGAGGTGTGTGAATTCATAGAATGGAGGTGTGTGAAGTCATAGAATGGAGGTGTGTGAAGTTAGAATGGAGGTGTGTGAACTCATAGAATGGACGTGTGTGAAGTCACAATGGAGGTGTGTGAAGACATAGAATGGAGGTGTGTGAAGTCATAGAATGGAGGTGTGTGAAGTCACAGAATGGAGGTGTGTGAAGTCATAGAATGGAAGTGTGTGAAGTCATAGAATGGAGGTTTGTGAAGTCACAGAATGGAGGTGTGTGAAGTCACGGAATGGAGGTGTGTGAAGTCACAGAATGGAGGTGGGTGAACTCAGAATGGAGGTGTGTGAAGTCACAGAATGCAGGTGTGTGAAGTCCTAGAATGGAAGTGTGTGAAGTCATAGAATGGAGGTGTGTGAAGTAAGAATGGAGATGTGTGAAGTCAGAGAATGGAGGTTTTTGAAGTCATAGAATGGAAGTGTGTGAAGTCATAGAATGGAGGTGTGTGAAGTCACAGAATGGAGGTGTTTGAAGTCACGGAATGGAGGTGTGTGAGGTCACAGAACGGAGGTGTGTGAACTCAGAATGGAGGTGTGAGAACTCACAGAATGGAGGTGTGTGAAGTCATAGAATGGAAGTGTGTGAAGTCATAGAATGGAGGTTAGTGAATTAAGAATGGAGGTGTGTGAAGTCACCGAATGGAGTTGTGTGAGCTCAGAATGGAGGTGTGTGATGTCAGAGAATGGAGGTGTTTGAAGTCATAGAATGGAGGTGTGTGAAGTCACAGAATGGAGGTATCTGAAGTCAGAACCGAGGTGTGAAGTCATAGAATAGAGGTGGGTGAAGTCATAGAAAGGAGGTGTGGAAGTCATAGAATGGAGCAGTGTGAAGTCATAGAATGGATATGAGTGAAGTCACAGATTCGAGGTCTGTGAAGTCATAGAATAGAGGTGTGTGAAGTAAGAATGGAGGTGTGTGAAGTCATAGAATGGAGGTGTGTGAACTCATATAATGGAGGTGTGTGACGTCACAATGGAAGTGTGTGAACTCACAGAATGGAGGTGTGCGAAGTCATACATTGGTGTGTGAAGTCAGAATGGAGGTGTGTGAAGTCACAGAATTGAGGTGTGTGAATTCAGAATGGAGGTGTGTGAAGTCACAGATGGAGGTGTGTGACGTCATAGTATGGAGGTGTGTGAAATCATAGAATGGAGTTTTGTGAATTCACAGAATGGAGGAGTGTGAAGTCAGAATGGCGGTGTGTGAAGTCAAAATGGAGGTGTGTGAAGTCAGAGAATGGAGGTGTGTGAAGTCAATGAATGGACTTTTGTGAAGTCAAAATTGTGGTGTGTGAAGTCAAAAATGCAGGTGAGTGAAGTCGCAGAATGGAGGTGTGTGAAGTCAAAATGGAGGTGTGTGAAGGCAAAGAATGGATGTGTGTGAAGTCATAGAATGGAGGTGTATGAAGTCATAGAATGGAGGTTTGTGAAGTCAAACATTGGAAGTGTGTGAAGTTACAGAATGGAGGTGTGTGAAGTCATAGAATGGAGGTGTGTGAAGTCAGAGATTGGAAGTGTGTGAAGTCATAGATTGGAGGTGTGTGAAGTGATAGAATGGAGGTGTGTGAACTCAAAGAATGGAGGTGTGTGAAGTCATAGAATGGACGTGTGTGAAGTCACAGAATGGTGGTGTGTGAAGTCAGAATGGAGATGTGTGAAGTCATAGAATGGAGGTGTGTGAAGTCACAATGCAGGTGTGTGAACTCCTAGAATGGGGTTAGGAGAAGTCACAATGCAGGTGTGTGAAGTCATAGAATGGAGGTGTGTAAAGTCATAGAATGGAGGTGGTGAAGTGACAGAATGCAGGTGTGTGAAGTCACAGAATGGAGGTGTGTGAAGTCACAGAATGGTGGTGTGTGAAGTCATAGAATGGAGGTGTGTGAAGTCATAGAATGGAGGTGTGTTAAGTCATAGAATGGAGGTGTGGAAGTCACAGAATGGAGGTGGGTGAAGTCACAGAATGGTGTTGTGTGAACTCAGAATTGAGGTGTGTGAAGTCACAGAATGGAGGTGTGTGAAGTCATACAATGGAGGTGCTTGAAGTCACAGAATGTAGGTGTGTGAATTCATAGAATGGAGGTGTGTGAAGTCATAGAATGGAGGTGTGTGAAGTCACAGAATGGAGGTGTGTGAAGTAACAGAATGAAGGTGTGTGAAGTCACAGAATGGAAGTGGCTGAACTCACAATGGAGGTATGTGAAGTCACAGAACGGAGATGTGTGTAGTCAGAAGGGAGGTGTGTGAAGTCACAGAATGGAGATGTGTGAACTTAGAATGGAGGTGTGGGAAGTCACAGAATGGAGGTTTGTGAAGTCATAGAATGGAGGTGTGTGAGGTCATAGAATGGATGTTTCTGAAGTAAGAATGAAGGTGTGTGAAGTCATAGAATGGAGGTGTGTGAAGTCATAGAAGGGAGGTGTGTAAAGTCACAGAATGGAGGTGTGTGATGTCAGAATGGAGGTGTGAAGTCATAGAATAGAGGTGGGTGAAGGCATAGAAAAGAGTTGTGGGAAGTCATAGAATAGAGGAGTGTGAAGTCATAGAATGGAGGTGCGTGAAGTCACAGATTCGAAGTCTGTGAAGTCATAGAATGGAGGTGTGTGATGACAGAATGGAGGTGTGTGAAGTCCTAGAATGGAGGTGTGTGAACTCATAGAATGGAGGTGTGTGACGTCACAATGGAAGTGTGTGAATTCACAGAATGGAGGTGTGTGAAGTCATACATTGGAGGTGTGTGAAGTCTGAATGGAGATGTGTGAAGTCACAGAATGGAGGTGTGTGAACTCAGAATGGAAGTGTTTGAAGTCATAGATGGATGTGTGTGAAGTCACAGTATGAAGGTGTGTGAAATCACAGAATATAATTTTGTGAATTCACAGAATGGAGCTGTGTGAAGTCAGAATGGTGGAGTGTGAAGTCATAGAATGGAGGGGTGTGAAGTCATAGAATGCAGGTGTGTGAAGTCAGAATGGAGGTGTGTGAAGTTAAAGAATGGAGGTGTATGAAGTCATAGAATGGAGGTGTGTGAAGTCACAGAATGGAGGTGTGTGAAGTCATAGAATGGAAGTGTGTGAAGTCATAGAATGGAGGTGTGTGAAGTCAAAGAATGGAGGTGTGTGAACTCATAGAATGGAGGTGTGTGACGTCACAATGGAAGTGTGTGAATTCACAGAATGGACGTGTGTGAAGTCACAATGGAGGTGTGTGAAGACATAGAATGGAGGTGTGTGAAGTCATAGAATGGAGGTGTGTGAAGTCAGAATGGAGGTGTGTGAAGTTACAGAATGGAGGTGTGTGAAGACATAGAATGGAGGTGTGTGAAGTCACAGAATGGAGGTGTGTGAAATCATAGAATGGAAGTGTGTGAAGTCATAGAATGGAGGTGTGTGAAGTCACAGAATGGAGGTGTGTGAACTCATAGAATGGAGGTGTGTGACGTCACAATGGAAGTGTGTGAATTCACAGAATGGAGGTGTGTGAAGTCATACATTGGAGGTGTGTGATGTCAGAATGGAGGTGTGTGAAGTCACAGAATTGAGGTGTGTGAACTCAGAATGGAGGTGTTTGAAGTCATAGATGGATGTGTGTGAAGTCACAGTATGGAGGTGTGTGAAATCATAGAATATAATTTTGTGAATTCACAGTATGGAGCTGTGTGAAGTCAGAATGGAGGAGTGTGAAGTCATAGAATGGAGGTGTGTGAAGTCAGAATGGAGGTGTGTGAACTCATAGAATGGACGTGTGTGAAGTCACAATGGAGGTGTGTGAAGACATAGAATGGAGGTGTGTGAAGTCATAGAATGGAGGTGTGTGAAGTCAGAATGGAGGTGTGTGAAGTTACAGAATGGAGGTGTGTGAAGTCATAGAATGGAGGTGTGTGAAATCACAGAATGGAGGTGTGTGAAGTCATAGAATGGAAGTGTGTGAAGTCATAGAATGGAGGTGTGTGAAGTCACAGAATGGAGGTGTGTGAAGTCATAGAATGGAAGTGTGTGAAGTCATAGAATGGAGGTTTGTGAAGTCACAGAATGGAGGTGTGTGAAGTCACGGAATGGAGGTGTGTGAAGTCACAGAATGGAGGTGGGTGAACTCAGAATGGAGGTGTGTGAAGTCACAGAATGGAAGTGTGTGAATTCCTAGAATGGAAGTGTGTGAAGTCATAGAATGGAGGTGTGTGAAGTAAGAATGGAGATGTGTGAAGTCAGAGAATGGAGGTGTTTGAAGTCATAGAATGGAAGTGTGTGAAGTCATAGAATGGAGGTGTGTGAAGTCATAGAATGGAGGTGTGTGAAGTCATAGATTGGAAGTGTGTGAAGTCATAGATTGGAGGTGTGTGAAGTGATAGAATGGAGGTGTGTGAAGTCAAAGAATGGAGGTGTGTGAAGTCATAGAATGGAGGTGTGTGAAGTCACAGAATGGTGGTGTGTGCAGTCAGAATGGAGATGTGTGAAGTCATAGAATGGAGGTGTGTGAAGTCACAATGCAGGTGTGTGAACTCCTAGAATGGAGGTGTGTTAAGTAATAGAATGGAGGTGTGGAAGTCACAGAATGGAGGTGGGTGAAGTCACAGAATGGTGTTGTATGAACTCAGAATTGAGGTGTGTGAAGTCACAGAATGGAGGTGTGTGAAGTCATACAATGGAGGTGCTTGAGTCACAGAATGGAGGTGTGTGAATTCATAGAATGGAGGTGTGTGAAGTCATAGAATGGAGGTGTGTGAAGTTAGAATGGAGGTGTGTGAACTCATAGAATGGACGTGTGTGAAGTCACAATGGAGGTGTGTGAAGACATAGAATGGAGGTGTGTGAAGTCATAGAATGGAGGTGTGTGAAGTCATAGATGGAGGTGTGTGAAATCATAGAATGGAGGTGTGTGAAGTCATAGAATGGATGTTTCTGAAGTAAGAATGAAGGTGTTTGGAGACATAGAATGGAGGTGTGTGAAGTCAAAATGGAGGTGTGTGAACTCATAGAATGGTGGTGTGTGAAGTCATAGAATGGAGGTGTGTGAAGTCAGAATGGAGGTGTGAAGTCATAGAATGCTGGTGGGTGAAGTCATAGAAAGGAGGTGTGGGAAGTCATAGAATGGAGAAATGTGAAGTCATAGAGTGTAGGTGAGTGAAGTCCCAGATTCGAAGTCTGTGAAGTCATAGAATGGAGGTTTGTGAAGTCAGAATGGAGGTGTGTGAACTCATAGAATGGAGGTGTGTGAAGTCACAATGGAGGTGTGTGAACTCATAGAATGGAGGTGTTTGAAGTTACAGAATGGAGGTGTGTGAAGTCATAGAATGGAGGTGTGTGAAGTCAGGATGGAGGTGTGTGAAGTTACAGAATGGAGGTGTGAAGTCATAGAATGGAGGTGTGTGAAGTCACAGAATGGAGGTGTGTGAAGTCATAGAATGGAAGTGTGTGAAGTCATAGAATGGAGGTTTGTGAAGTCACAGAATGGAGGTGTGTGAAGTCACGGAATGGAGGTGTGTGAAGTCACAGAATGGAGGTGGGTGAACTCAGAATGGAGGTGTGTGAAGTCACAGAATGCAGGTGTGTGAAGTCCTAGAATGGAAATGTGTGAAGTCATAGAATGGAGGTGTGTGAAGTAAGAATGGAGATGTGTGAAGTCAGAGAATGGAGGTGTTTGAAGTCATAGAATGGAAGTGTGTGAAGTCATAGAATGGAGGTGTGTGAAGTCACAGAATGGAGGTGTTTGAAGTCACGGAATGGAGGTGTGTGAAGTCATAGAATGGAAGTGTGTGAAGTCATAGAATGGAGGTTAGTGAATTAAGAATGGAGGTGTGTGAAGTCACCGAATGGAGTTGTGTGAGCTCAGAATGGAGGTGTGTGATGTCAGAGAATGGAGGTGTTTGAAGTCATAGAATGGAGGTGTGTGAAGTCACAGAATGGAGGTATCTGAAGTCAGAATCGAGGTGTGAAGTCATAGAATAGAGGTGGGTGAAGTCATAGAAAGGAGGTGTGGAAGTCATAGAATGGAGCAGTGTGAAGTCATAGAATGGAGATGAGTGAAGTCACAGATTCGAGGTCTGTGAAGTCATAGAATGGAGGTGTGTGAAGTAAGAATGGAGGTGTGTGAAGTCATAGAATGGAGGTGTGTGAACTCATACAATGGAGGTGTGTGACGTCACAATGGAAGTGTGTGAAGTCACAGAATGGAGGTGTGCGAAGTCATACATTGGTGTGTGAAGTCAGAATGGAGGTGTGTGAAGTCACAGAATTGAGGTGTGTGAACTCAGAATGGAGGTGTGTGAAGTCACAGATGGAGGTGTGTGACGTCATAGTATGGAGGTGTGTGAAATCATAGAATGGAGTTTTGTGAATTCACAGAATGGAGGAGTGTGAAGTCAGAATGGCGGTGTGTGAAGTCAAAATGGAGGTGTGTGAAGTCAGAGAATGGAGGTGTGTGAAGTCAATGAATGGACTTTTGTGAAGTCAAAATTGTGGTGTGTGAAGTTAAAAATGCAGGTGAGTGAAGTCGCAGAATGGAGGTGTGTGAAGTCAAAATGGAGGTGTGTGAAGTCAAAGAATGGATGTGTGTGAAGTCATAGAATGGAGGTGTATGAAGTCATAGAATGGAGGTTTGTGAAGTCAAACATTGGAAGTGTGTGAAGTTACAGAATGGAGGTGTGTGAAGTCATAGAATGGAGGTGTGTGAAGTCAGAGATTGGAAGTGTGTGAAGTCTTAGATTGGAGGTGTGTGAAGTGATAGAATGGAGGTGTGTGAAGTCAAAGAATGGAGGTGTGTGAAGTCATAGAATGGACGTGTGTGA
This sequence comes from Megascapheus bottae, assembly GCA_024803745.1. Classification (NCBI taxonomy): domain Eukaryota; kingdom Metazoa; phylum Chordata; class Mammalia; order Rodentia; family Geomyidae; genus Megascapheus; species Megascapheus bottae. The sequence goes on from JANJXV010000455.1 coordinate 784,858, forward strand.
AGTCACAGAATGGTGGTGTGTGAAGTCAGAATGGAGATGTGTGAAGTCATAGAATGGAGGTGTGTGAAGTCACAATGCAGGTGTGTGAACTCCTAGAATGGGGTTTGGTGAAGTCACAATGCAGGTGTGTGAAGTCATAGAATGGAGGTGTGTAAAGTCATAGAATGGAGGTGATGAAGTGACAGAATGCAGGTGTGTGAAGTCACAGAATGGAGGTGTGTGAAGTCACAGAATGGTGGTGTGTGAAGTCATAGAATGGAGGTGTGTGAAGTCATAGAATGGAGGTGTGTTAAGTCATAGAATGGAGGTGTGGAAGTCACAGAATGGAGGTGGGTGAAGTCACAGAATGGTGTTGTGTGAACTCAGAATTGAGGTGTGTGAAGTCACAGAATGGAGGTGTGTGAAGTCATACAATGGATGTGCTTGAAGTCACAGAATGTAGGTGTGTGAATTCATAGAATGGAGGTGTGTGAAGTCATAGAATGGAGGTGTGTGATGTCACAGAATGGAGGTGTGTGAAGTAACAGAATGAAGGTGTGTGAAGTCACAGAATGGAAGTGGGTGAACTCACAATGGAGGTATGTGAAGTCAAAGAACGGAGGTGTGTGTAGTCAGAAGGGAGGTGTGTGAAGTCACAGAATGGAGATGTGTGAACTTAGAATGGAGGTGTGGGAAGTCACAGAATGGAGGTTTGTGAAGTCATAGAATGGAGGTGTGTGAGGTCATAGAATGGATGTTTCTGAAGTAAGAATGAAGGTGTGTGAAGTCATAGAATGGAGGTGTGTGAAGTCATAGAAGGGAGGTGTGTAAAGTCACAGAATGGAGGTGTGTGATGTCAGAATGGAGGTGTGAAGTCATAGAAAAGAGTTGTGGGAAGTCATAGAATAGAGGAGTGTGAAGTCATAGAATGGAGGTGCGTGAAGTCACAGATTCGAAGTCTGTGAAGTCATAGAATGGAGGTGTGTGATGTCAGAATGGAGGTGTGTGAAGTCCTAGAATGGAGGTGTGTGAACTCATAGAATGGAGGTGTGTGACGTCACAATGGAAGTGTGTGAATTCACAGAATGGAGGTGTGTGAAGTCATACATTGGAGGTGTGTGAAGTCTGAATGGAGATGTGTGAAGTCACAGAATGGAGGTGTGTGAACTCAGAATGGAGGTGTTTGAAGTCATAGATGGATGTGTGTGAAGTCACAGTATGAAGGTGTGTGAAATCACAGAATATAATTTTGTGAATTCACAGAATGGAGCTGTGTGAAGTCAGAATGGTGGAGTGTGAAGTCATAGAATGGAGGGGTGTGAAGTCATAGAATGCAGGTGTGTGAAGTCAGAATGGAGGTGTGTGAAGTTAAAGAATGGAGGTGTATGAAGTCATAGAATGGAGGTGTGTGAAGTCACAGAATGGAGGTGTGTGAAGTCATAGAATGGAAGTGTGTGAAGTCATAGAATGGAGGTGTGTGAAGTCACAGAATGGAGGTGTGTGAACTCATAGAATGGAGGTGTGTGACGTCACAATGGAAGTGTGTGAATTCACAGAATGGAGGTGTGTGAAGTCATACTTTGGAGGTGTGTGATGTCAGAATGGAGGTGTGTGAAGTCACAGAATTGAGGTGTGTGAACTCAGAATGGAGGTGTTTGAAGTCATAGATGGATGTGTGTGAAGTCACAGTATGGACGTGTGTGAAATCATAGAATATAATTTTGTGAATTCACAGTATGGAGCTGTGTGAAGTCAGAATGGAGGAGTGTGAAGTCATAGAATGGAGGTGTGTGAAGTCAGAATGGAGGTGTGTGAACTCATAGAATGGACGCGTGTGAAGTCACAATGGAGGTGTGTGAAGACATAGAATGGAGGTGTGTGAAGTCATAGAATGGAGGTGTGTGAAGTCAGAATGGAGGTGTGTGAAGTTACAGAATGGAAGTGTGTGAAGTCATAGAATGGAGGTGTGTGAAGTCACAGAATGGAGGTGTGTGAAGTCATAGAATGGAAGTGTGTGAAGTCATAGAATGGAGGTGTGTGAAGTCACAGAATGGAGGTGTTTGAAGTCACGGAATGGAGGTGTGTGAAGTCACAGTATGGAGGTGGGTGAACTCAGAATGGAGGTGTGTGAAGTCACAGAATGGAGGTGTGTGAAGTCCTATAATGGAGGTGTTTGCAGTCACGGAATTGAGGTGTATGAGGTCACAGAATGGAGGTGTGTTAACTCAGAATGGAGGTGTGAGAAGTCACAGAATGGAGGTGTGTGAAGTCATAGAATGGAAGTGTGTGAAGTCATAGAATGGAGGTCTGTGAATTAAGAATGGAGGTGTGTGAAGTCACCGAATGGAGGTATCTGAAGTCAGAATCGAGGTGTGAAGTCATAGAATAGAGGTGGGTGAAGTCATAGAAAGGAGGTGTGGGAAGTCATAGAATGGAGCAGTGTGAAGTCATAGAATGGAGGTGAGTGAAGTCACAGATTCGAGGTCTGTGAAGTCATAGAATGGAGGTGTGTGAAGTAAGAATGGAGGTGTGTGAAGTCATAGAATGGAGGTGTGTGAACTCATAGAATGGAGGTGTGTGACGTCACAATGGAAGTGTGTGAATTCACAGAATGGAGGTGAGTGAAGTCATACATTGGTGTGTGAAGTCAGAATGTAGGTGTGTGAAGTCACAGAATTGAGGTGTGTGAACTCAGAATGGAGGTGTGTGAAGTCATAGATGGAGGTGTGTGACGTCATAGTATGGAGGTTTGTGAAATCATAGAATGGAGTTTTGTGAATTCACAGAATGGAGGAGTGTGAAGTCAGAATGGCGGTGTGTGAAGTCAAAATGGAGGTGTGTGAAGTCACAGAATGGAGGTGTGTGGAGTCAAAATGGAGGTGTGTGAAGTCAAAGAATGGATGTGTGTGAAGTCATAGAATGGAGGTGTATGAAGTCATGGAATGGAGGTTTGTGAAGTCAAACATTGGAAGTGTGTGAAGTTAGAGAATGGAGGTGTGTGAAGTTATAAAATGGAGGTGTGTGAAGTCTGAAAATGGAGGTGTTTTAAGTCAGAATGCAGGTATGTGATGTCATAGAATGGAGGTGTGTGAAGTCATAGAATGGAGGTGTGTGAAGTCATAGATTGGAAGTGTGTGAAGTCATAGATTGGAGGTGTGTGAAGTCAAAGAATGGAGGTGTGTGAAGTCACAATGCAGGTGTGTGAACTCCTAGAATGGAGGTGGGTGAAGTCACAATGCAGGTGTGTGAAGTCATAGAATGGAGGTGTGTAAAGTCATAGAATGGAGGTGGTGAAGTCACAGAATGGAGGTGTGTGAAGTTACAGAATGTTGTTGTGTGAACTCAGAATTGAGGTGTGTGAAGTCATACGATGGAGGTGTTGAAGTCACAGAATGGAGGTGTGTGAATTCATAGAATGGAGGTGTGTGAAGTCATAGAATGGAGGTGTGTGAAGTCACACAATGGAGGTGTGTGAAGTAACAGAAGGGAGGTGTGTGAAGTCACAGAATGGAAGTGGGTGAACTCACAATGGAGGTGTGTGAAGTCACAGAACGGAGGTGTGTGAAGTCAAAAGGGAGGTGTGTGAAGTCACAGAATGGAGATGTGTGAACTCAGAATGGAAGTGTGGGAAGTCACAGAATGGAGGTTTGTGAAGTCATAGAATGGTGGTGTGTGAAGTCATAGAAGGGAGGTGTGTAAAGTCACAGAATGGAGGTGTGTGAAGTCAGAATGGAGGTGTGAAGTCATAGAATAGAGGTGGGTGAAGGCATAGAAAAGAGTTGTGGGAAGTCATAGAATAGAGGAGTGTAAAGTCATAGAATGGAGGTGAGTGAAGTCACAGATTCGAAGTCTCTGAAGTCATAAATTGGAGGTGTTTGAAGACATAGATGGAGGTGTGTGAAGTCACAGTATGGAGGTGTGTGCAATCATAGAATACAATTTTGTGAATTCACAGAATGGAGCTGTGTGAAGTCAGAATGGAGGAGTGTGAAGTCATAGAATGGAGGTGTGTGAAGTCAGAATGGAGGTGTGTGAACTCATAGAATGGACGTGTGTGAAGTCACAATGGAGGAGTGTGAAGACATAGAATGGAGGTGTGTGAAGTCACAGAATGGAGGTGTGTGACGTCATAGTATGGAGGTGTGTGAAATCATAGAATGGAGTTTTGTGAATTCAC